>LGAG01000792.1:9775-23709 GCA_001278395.1 Lerema accius
CGCAGTTGGTGGAAGCGTTTTCTGTTGAGACAGGTTTGTTTTGTTGAAAATAACGCTTTAGAACTATGTTAGAAGGTAAGTGATTTTCTCGTGTACAGTGGAAATTTTATGCGAGTGACAACAATGTTAAATGGTTAGTATTTTCTTGAAAGTCAATGCTATCATAAAAAAAAATACATAGTTACATACATTTGCGAGTAAGTCCAGTCTAGCAGCATGAAAACGCTCCAAATGCCTTTATAAGACTGTCTACTACTTGCAAACGTCTCTGCTACAACATGTTTAAATTTCTCAAAGACATGTACTGTACATACATACTCTCGTAAAACATCACTCTTTCTTACGCAGTGAGGTAAGAAAAAAATATAGTATACCTAGCAATATATCCCCTGATATGCGCCTGTAGCTTGGTAGCGGCGGCTCGTAGTTTGTCGGCGCGGGCTCGCTCCAGGGCGCGGTGTAGGGCCTCCCGCACGAACACCCGCGCCGCGCCCAGCTGGAAGTCTGCACCCACTGAAACAAACGGTCACAAACACTTAAAAAATAAAACAACAAGCAAAAAAAAAGAAAACATTCAGCCCTTCAGAAATGAAGTTATTTAGTTTTAAAGTTTATATTTATTGTATGTTAGTCTATAAGGTTATTTATGTTATGGGCCTCTTTGCCTGAAATAACGTTTAAATAAAAAAAAGAAAAAAAAAGAAAAGCTACAGTAACTTTTTTAATTTCAAACATAAATCAGCTAATTTGACTAGCACTCTTAAAATTCAAATACAGTCACTGTAAACGCCCTTCTTTCAGGTAGGTACACTCTTTACGGTTTAGTATACGAAACCTTGTAATTGAAGTTAATGTCTTAAAAAAAAGATACGTTTTTAGTTTAATCCTAGAGAGTATTCCATGCCTTTGTGAGTTATCCTATAGGAGGCTAGTATCACAGCTTATGTTGTCTCCTCTTTATTATTATTAAATCGAGGCACACAGTTCAATCGCTTTTTAAATAGGTCCCTAAAGTCAAAAGAAAACAATAGTTACCTGTTTCAAAATCAGTAATAAAAGATAGCAAGAATTCACATCTTTTAATAACGAAATTTTTGCTATGTCGCCACAGAAATTTACGTACATAGCAGTATTTTAAACACATTAAACTTAAAAAAATTACGTTTAAAACACTAACTTAACAAGTCACTAAGTGTTTGAAAAACAAATGAAATTTCAAAGCAACTACTAGCATGATCTGTAATTGTACAACACAATAAATATCGAAATAAATGAAACGAAATAGTAATCTGATAAGAATTCTAGTAAACTAACTCACACAGAACCAGCGCCTTGCCTCTATTTACACGTTTTTTTATAACTTTCCACATAATTATATTTTTCACGTTCAATATTAACTGAGTTTCATGACTGCCCGCGGTAATGTCTCAACAATGTAATATTAGTCGATAAGAGATTTGATAGAAAGTCTTAGTCCAGTTACGTGGCGTGATATACTAATTGGTACGATCGTTAAAATGCTATTTACATATCTTACTATATCTGGTATTTTTTTACAGATAGCAGATGTTTGTTAGTTTCGACAGAGGATGATGAAGGAGAGGTTGAAACTACTGTAGGTATATTTGGTATATCGGAATGACTTTTGGTTGAATCGAAAACGTGTGTGTCTATGAGTCTAATTCATATTATATTAGGCGCATACTTATTATACCATTCATGGCAACACACTTTAGCAAGATCTTTACTAGGATTTTTCTACTTGGTTGGGGTTTAAAACCTAAGCATTAAATAGAGTTCAAATGATTTATAAGTAAGAAACAAATAAATTAACACATATTTCAATATGCATCACCGCAGTAGGTTAGGTACGTAGGGAATTTATTGATTACTTGCTAACTAAGTCTATAATAATATCCTCAAGGAAATTAAAATCTTTGCTACAAGTCTTTGATAAGAACACAATCACTATTTACGCATCACTGTTTTTTAAATATTTTTTTTGAATATGCATTGTTATGTATGTTTGAATGAGTAATTAATTAATTTCTGCTGAGAAAAAATGCAATGTACTTAGTTAGCTCAGACTAAAAAGTATACATTTAAGAATAGACTCGGTCTTCAGAAGAAAAAAGTAAGGACAATATTTTACGTTTTTTACGATATGCTATACCTATGTCACAGAGCACAGCCAGCCGACCAATGTACCGAGAAACATTATCATTTGTTAGTTACGTTGTTTTATTCAACTACGCTTTTTATTCCGAAGGCAGAGTCTATATATCTTTTGGTATAAGTAATTTAGATGTCAGAAACGTTTCAAAATGTACATACCTGCCCCAGTGGGCGGCATCTCAGCCAGGATAGAGTTGCAAATCTCTCGGTACGGAGTAGACCGGGGCGGGGTGGACTTCAGCAAATATCTGTTACGAAAAAAACATTATTAAGTATCACATATTACTATGATTGCATTCTGCTACAAAATTAGAATATCACTAGGAGATTTGACGCTCCTATAGCCAGCCGAAAGTGATGTTTTCGACTTACATCTTTGAGGCAATATTATCATCCGGTTATTCCACAAACTCGTCGAAAAACTTTTAATTAGTGACTCCTTGGTGATAAATGTTGTGAAACGAAAACTTAAGTCAGTACAAATCTTAAAAATTGTTAACTCGATGCGATCAAATTTCAAACTCAAAATACTGAAACTCAAGAAGTAAAGTTAGGCTGATCGTAAAAGGACTGCTATAACCCGACGCTGCCGGCAGCTTGAAGTAGTCCATTTATAACCAGCTTTAAAAGGTTTCCGACGAGAATATATTAAACCTAGGTATACTAAGGTCGGTTTTTTGATCCGCAACTAAGGCAACCAATGGTTAAAGTATTAACTAATAGTCAAATTACCTCCAAAGAGGGCCTAACATTGGTCGTCTTAGCCGTAAAACTTACCGGTATCTATCAACAAAGTTCTGGAAAGGTATCCGGATAGGATAGCCGGTCTGTCGTATCTTGATGGTGTCCAACATGCCGGTGTACCGCAGCTGAGCGAGCACGCACGGCATGTCAAACTTCATCGGCGACTTGTCAGTGTTCGGCTTGATACACCGCACGAACCACGGGTTACAACGAGACATCGACTCTAGTAGTTGGTGCAGGCTGTCTGAGAACCTGGATAGATGATAAAAATAAACTTGAAAAACTAAAAATTCGACTGTTACTAGATGATGGGGATGGGTGTAATTTAAAAATCTAAAGTCTATGTTATGTTTGGGCTGTATGGCGTGCCTAAGAAATGTACATACGTACATACATAGATACAGACTCTCCAAATGTCTTCCTTGAGCTAATGATAAATGTTAGAGGTAATGATAAAATTATTCTTCTTCTAAAGACATGGTATGCTGTTGAAGGAGTTTCGCTAATCTTCTAGAAGTTTCCGGAAGCCTAATAGGTAACCTAGCGTAGCCTAATTTACGTGCGATGCATAACCTGTTGAACAATTGAACGGGGCCATGTTTAAGTACCTACCTGCGCATCAACAGAGCATAATATTAATAATAACTTTACGAGTTCACAAGATTAAAATCCAGTGCCTGCCCATTATTGAAGTTCAGAATCATAGAAATCGACCATGTATCTTTTAATACTAATTACATTGTAGTTATAAGAAATCTGTTTGTACCTAGCAGCAACAGTAGGCGTCCTCGGCTTCATAGTAACGAATCGTCCATTTGCGCCCCGCGGCAATGTCTTATTGGAGTCGTGCTGCGCGCGCAGCTGTGTGGACATCTCGGCCACCAGCGGCACCTCACTGCTGCACAGGAGTTCCAGGACATCAGCTCGAAGAGCATCCCGGTTCTTGTCCAGGAAACCCTCCACGTTGTACCACACCTGGCCTGCGTAGTGTCTTATCTGGAAATTGGTTATCAGGTTATGGTCTTTTGATTTGATTTACGCGGTTTTGGAGGATACCTCTGCTAGCAGGTTTTGATATTATTAGGCACTTCAGAATCATTACAATTTACATTTGACTATAATTCGGTCAGTAGGCGTCGTTTTGGCTCTACTTTATAATCTCCTTGACTTTATGTTTTCTGGATTAACAAAGTTTTGCACTGACGATAATAAAACGTTTGCTGAATAATTTTAGCATTAATGAGTGTAAACATTACAAAACTTACCCCAAATTCATTAGCTCCCAATCTAGGTCTAAAGTAAAGCTCATTGAGAGCGTGATTGTAATGGCACTTTTCCAGGAATGACAAGTCTGAAGCACGGGGGAAGTTGCTCTCATCATCCAACAAGTGAAGGATACCCACTGGCTTCTTACTTAACAGCTGAATTACTGAAAACAAATTAAATATATCATCATATTGAAGAAAGATCACATAGAAACAGAAAAAGGAAAATGTAGTACCTGAAGAATTGTCGTTCCACGTTAAATTAGACCACTCCAGTCTTTCTTTTTGGTATTCCTGTTGCTCTAACTTAAATATATGCTTATTGAAATAATGTTGTAAGGTCTCGTTCGCGTAGTTGATACAGAGTTGCTCGAAAGAATTCTCTTCCAAGTCTTCAAACCCGAAGATATCGAGGAGAGAAATACGATGAGCATCGTGCAATCCTGCCCGATGTACTATTGAGTTTATTCGAAGGACTAGCCAATTGAATAGGGAAGAGTATAGAGCCTTGGCGAAGGCATCTCTGGCGTCTAAAGCTTGGTCTATCGGTAACGGTGACCTCATCCTCTCAGCACGTGCTGCTGTCACCCTAGTAGTCAGAGCTCTAGCTAAAGCTTCAGCTGGTACTTTAAGAAGGTGAGCAGCCCATCGAACCTCTGCTCCACCCCCTAATTGTACTCCTTCCTGTCCGTGCCTTAACTGACGGCGGTGAAAATACACATTTCCCAAATGAAGGACTGCTGCCAGTACTCTGATTATATCTTCTCTCTCTGCATCCCCAATTCCTAGGACTTGCATAGCCCCGCATAGCGCAGACCAGTCGGCACCCGCACCGGCGCCTCCTGAATCACCTCCTTGATTTAAATAGAAATAGTGTTCGGCCGTCAAGAGACCTCTCGTCCGTCTCTGCTCCTCGTCCAGTCCCGCTAGTAATTCGTAGAAAACGTGGTAATTCCTCTCTCCCGGCGATTGAGTGACTATTCGTGACTTTTCGAGAAGATAATGAGCAACTCTCGCGCCTGCTAAGGCACCATCTTTAAAATATAGTTCTAGCAATTTTCCGAAGCGACTAGAATTGTGATTTTTTGGTGTTCTTGCGTTTCCAAACGCTTCTAGAAGGGGTGCCGCCTCTAGAATCTGTTCGGAGACAGGTGCTCTGCCGGGGGGCGCCGGGGCGACTGCGGCCAAGAACTGGACTGCTAATTTTGTGGATTCAGTCTTTCCCGCGCCGGATTCCCCGGAGATGAGTATGGCTTGTGGATGAGGTAGGGAGGAGCGCGCTGCTGCTGCTATTGCGAATAAATGTGGCGGTAAATCACCTAAAGCTTCCGCTGCATGGTACCTGGAAAGAATGGATATAATTTAGTACTTAATGGATAATTAGACTATAGCACCCGGCTTTACCCGCGGAAAAGTTATGCTTTATGTGTATCATCTCCCTCTCAAAACACTATCTTAATATGAAAACTATATCCATTATGCAGCTGAAAGACATACCTATGCGTTCATAAGGCGAGAAGCAACTTTTACATTGTAGGCGACGCACTACATTATAAATATATAAAATGTTAAACTTAAGCTACGATGAATATGATTTAAAACCATTTGTTTTCCTACTTTAAATACTACATCGAACTTCGTGTCAATCGTTCATGTGCAATTGATTTGTTACCTTATTTCTAAATAAATAAGAGCGCGCCCGACGGACCCTATCTTTCTACCTACATATTGATTGATATTTCTTATAATCGCACTAGCGGTACATCGTCTATCGGTCAGTCAGTTATGTCGGACACGCATCGCGGTAAAGCTACGAACCCAACCCTCGGACGCGCTCAATTGCCAAAATCTTTCGCGTTTTATTCCATCGCCTATAAATCTGATCCTTCGCGCCAAATCTTACCAGTGCTATGTTTAAAACACCTCCACCTGAACGGTTGATGCCTCGTAAAGCGCGAGAACTTAGTGACAGGTTACAAAGTGCGTCCGACCACGTGCTTGCCGCGAACCGCGATAACGGTAACGAACAAAGTAGTGCAAGTGCAGTGATAAGTTCACAAACCCCCATGCCAGTGTTACCGGAACTACCAGTGTCTGATGTAGCTTCACAAGCTAAATCGAACGTTAAACATGAGCACATCCCCTCGGCGTCAGCGTCCACGGCGTCCGCGTCGACGTCAGCATCTCACGTCAGGCGTAAGAAGCTCGAGCTGGCGGCCGCCGAAGCCAAGGCAAAAATTCAGATGCAACTGATCGATAAAAAGCTCGAATACGATTTAGCTATGGATGATTACGAAGCTGAAGATGGAAAACGTACATCAAAATGTCCTTCGAACGCAAGCAAAACTCACAGCAAGAGAAATAGATCTGTTGTGAACGATTGGATGGAGCAGAACGTGATGCAGCAGCCACCGCCACCAGAAACGGCGGCGGCGACGGCGACGGAGGCAGCGCGGATACCTAATGTCACTCCGATCAGCGCACAGGCCCAGGGCCCTCCCGTCGACAGCATCCTGCAGCTCGCGCACACGTTGAAGGACATCATGGTCAACTCTTCTACTCAGCAGGAAGAACGCTTGCTCACACGACTATCTACACCGCGGGAATTACCCAGTTTTAGTGGAGATTGCATCGAGTGGCTGCATTTTAAAAATGCCTACGAAGAATCCACTCATGTGTGCCATTTCAGTGACTCCGAGAACCTATGGAGATTACGACGGGCCCTTAGAGGTGAGGCTAAGGAGGCAGTGACAGATTTACTCATCGGTAACACTGCTCCAGCCGTCGTCATGGAGGCACTGGAACTGAGGTTTGGCAATTCTGATTTAATTATTCAACATCTAACGTCGCAGATTAAAAAGTTATCTCCTCTACCGAATAACTATCAAAATGATTTAATTGTATTTTCAATGAAAATTAATAATTGTGTTGCAACATTGCATTCATTAAATCAGCATGATTACTTGCGTAGTCCAGAGCTATCAGCTGCTGTAACCTCTAAACTACCTTGTATACTATTAAGCAAATGGACTGAATACGCTTACACCAGACTGTCATCAAATATACCTAAACTCACACTGCTAGCTTCATTTTTAAAGAGAGAGGCTGAGATGGTTTCCGTTGTTGGTGTTACATACGCTCGAGATTATAGAAAACCCGAATCTGTACAACCGAATCGGAAATTTAATGACAAACCTCGTCACAGTGGTTATAATCGACCTGTTTTTGTTACGAGTACCGAGCCCTCCAAACAATGTAACTTCTGTAAAAAATCATTTCATGTGTTACCAGAATGTAGACCTTTCAAACGAGCTATGAGAAAAGATAAATGGAGATTCGTTAAAGTAAATAATTTATGTTATTGTTGTCTACAAGAAAGGCATGAACGTAATAATTGCCCGGCACCCGTATGTGATATTGACAGCTGTGGAATAGCTCATCACCGCTTGTTACATTACAACAAGCCGGCCGCAACACAAGCAATGTTAACAGAGCAGTGTGCAGTGGAGCCGCCGTCGACGCCGACACCGGGAGGCCGAGCTGGTGACTCATCAACGAGCCGCGAGACCGTGGCTCACTCCCTCGCTACGAGCACGGCGTTGCGGCGCGGGAGCACCCCGGACTCCGCCTGCGCCCGCGCCCGCGCTCCTTCCAACCCCAGTGCAGTGTTATTGAAAGTGGTTAAGGTGAATCTGTGTGGACCTAAAGGTATGGTGACTTGTTATGCTTTGTTAGACGATGGTGCTTCAATTTCGATGATTGATAAAGATTTAGTGTTTGAGTTAGGACTTACATCATCACAGAGTAATCCTATAAAATTTATTGATGCCTTTGGAATTGAAATATATCAGTCTGATGCTCCTAAAATATGTACTAAAATTTGTGGCTACCATAATAATAATTTTTATGATGTTTGTTTGCGACAAGTTGATAAATTAAAATTACCTCAACAAAATTTATCTTCCATTAATTACATAAATTGTAAACATCTATTGTCTGTTAAAGATCTTGTATGTAAAGAGTGTGTAGTGCCTCGCCTGCTAATCGGTGAAGATAATTATTATCTCATTGCACCTTTGCAAATTCTGCATGGTAACAGGCAGGAACCTTATGCTACGCAATGCCGTTTGGGGTGGTCTATTCATGGTTGCTATGGTCTCACTCACTCTTCCGTGGATGCACATACGTTCCATCTCGCTCACACTGAGGCGCACGAGCACGAAAACAACACATCTGTTATCAATGAACTTAATAATCTAGTTAAAAATTCCTTTGAGTTAGATTCCATTGGAGTTTCGACCTTACGGCGTGACAATACAGCACATTTGAGAGCGGTACGTATACTAGATGAAACAGCACGTCAAGTCGGCAGTCAATGGGAGGTTGGCTTGCCCTTCGTCAAAGACGAGTTCTGCATGCCTGATACCTACGACTACGCCCGTTCTAGGTTGACAGGTATTGTGAAAAAATTTCAATCTGATAATAACTACGCGGAGAGGTACCGGAAGGAAATTAATAAGTTATTTGATTACGGCTACGCTCGAGAACTAAATGATTCTGAACTCTCGGCTAGTCACGTATGGTATCTTTCGCACTTTGGGGTTCAGAACCCTAACAAACCTGAAAAATTAAGAGTAGTTTTTGATTGCGCGGGAAAAGTAAAAGGTGTTTGTTTAAATGATTTTTTATTAACAGGTCCTGACTTATATAATTCTTTATTGGGAATTATGTTACGTTTTCGTCAACATAAAATTGTTGTGACTGGCGACATTATAGATTTCTTTGTTCAAATTAAAATTCGTGACGTAGATCAACATGTTTTTCGCTTTCTGTGGCAAGAGAACCCGGATAAGCCCGTTATAAAATGTGTCATGCAAAGTCTATTGTTCGGTGCTACTTGTTCGCCATTTGTGGCACAGTATATTAAGAATAAAAACGCTTTAAAATATCAAGATATTTATCCCGAAGCCGTCGATGTAATAATAAACAATCACTACATGGACGATTGTTTACATTCGTGTGACAGTGAGGCTCAGGCTATTCAATTAGTGCGAGACATAACGGCGATACATAAGGCCGGCGGTTTTGAAATTACGCGCTGGTCGAGCAACAGTAGGTATGTTTTGCAGTCTATTCCGTCCGATGCGCTCGCGCCTACTGCCGTAGAATTCAAACATGGAGCTACGAATACTACTGAGCGCACTCTCGGATTGATGTGGCATCCCAACGACGATACGTTCGGATTTAAAATTGTTACTGATCGAATTTCACCTAATATTATGAATGGATCGGAACCTCCTACAAAAGCACAAATGTTAAGTATTATAATGTCAGTTTACGATTTACACGGTTTTCTTTCTCCATTCATAATAAAAGGTAAAATTATTTTTCAACTCGTACATCGTAGCGGTGTTGAATGGAGTTGCCGCATCCATCCCGAAGAGCATACTTTGTTCATAGCCTGGCTTAATGATTTACAATGTTTACCGTCGCTTCGTATTCCTCGTTTTTATTTAGATGCACACGAATGGGTCGAATGTTATTCAGCATTTCCAAGGTCAATGTCGCATAGTGATAGTACCGATCATATTGTCGACACACAGATGCACATTTTTTGTGACGCCTCGTCTAAGGCGTACGCTGCGGTCATTTACTGGCGCTTAACACGATTCGATGGGCGTGTACTTACTTGTTTTGTAACCAGTAAAAGCCGCGTGAGTCCGTTACGTCCGATATCTATTCCTAGACTGGAGCTGCAGGGCGCGCTGTTGGCCGCGCGGCTCGCCGCTACCGTGCAGCGCGAGCACACCGATATGAAACCTACTAAAAGATATTTCTGGACGGACTCGAGCACTGTGTTACAATGGCTCCGCAGTGACCCACGCAATTATAAACCTTACGTGGCTCACCGCTTAGGAGAAATAGATGAGCTGACGAAGGTATGTGAGTGGCGTCACGTGCCTACCGGCCTCAACGTTGCGGACATAGCTACGCGCGAAGACGCTCCTCGGCTTGTCTACAGTAGTGACTGGTTTCAAGGTCCTTCCTTCTTGCGCCGCGCTGAAGATCAGTGGCCCAAGGACCTCAAACGCAATAAACCACTATTGGAGGCAACGTGTGAGGAACGATCTGTACATGTTGTGACCAAAGATAGCTCAGGTTTATGTTTGCCTAGCGAACATAACATCTCGAGTTGGCTCACACTCGTGCGCGCTACAGCTAGGGTTTTATTATTCATTAGAAAATGCCAGCGCAAGCAGTGCAGCTTAGACATTATTCTAATGAAGGAGGCAGAGGACCTACTGATACGAAAATGTCAGTATGACAGTTTCAGCACTGAACTGTCATATTTAAAACAAAATAGACAGTTGCCGTCTAGCAGCCGCTTACTACAGCTGTCACCTTACATTGATGAGTCAGGCGTTTTACGGGTTGGCGGTCGCATAGACAAAGCGATAGGTGTGAAGTACTATGCACGACGCCCCGCCATACTAGATGGTAGTCATAGAGTGACACGTTTGCTCGTAGAGCATCATCACAAGCAAGCTATGCACGGCGCTAATGAACTTGTGGTCAATAATTTGCGACAGCAATATTGGATATTGCGACTCAGACCAACCGTCCGTACTGTCGCTTCTCGGTGCTTGTTCTGTCGTTACAGACGGGCCGCGCCGCAGCCGCAGCGCATGGCCGACCTGCCCACCGCCAGACTACAGCACAACAGACGACCATTCAGCTATACCGGAGTGGATTTCTTTGGTCCGCTGGAAGTCACAATCGGTCGTAGACGGCAAAAACGATATGGAATGTTGTTCACATGCCTCACCGTTCGAGCCGTCCATATCGAACTGACCGAAGATCTAACAACGGACTCGACCATTATGGCCCTACGCCGAATGGCAGCTCGTCGTGGCATGCCTCAGGTAATTATATCCGACAATGGTACTAACCTTCGAGGCGCCGATGCGGAGCTGAAGCGTAGCATAGCCGAAGTGGGCACGGAGGCAGTCCGAGAAGCTGGCGCTATACGTGGAGTGGAGTGGCGCTTTCTTCCACCAGGGGCCCCAGAAATGGGCGGATGCTGGGAGCGGATGATCCGCACTGTTAAATCCTCCCTGAAGGTAATTCTTAAAGAGCGCGCCCCTCACCCTGATACCTTGGCTACTCTTTTACTCGAAGTCGAGGCACTAGTAAATAGTCGTCCCATTACTCACGTCTCTAGTGATCCGAATTACCCGGAGGCGCTCACGCCCAACCATTTTTTGATTGGGACATCGTCAACTGGTCCGCAGTTTGGTAAGTATGATGATTCTGACCTTTGTTTAAGAAAAAGATGGCGAGTCGCACAGAGGCTGGCAGATATGTTCTGGGCTCGCTGGCTCAGAGAATATTTACCTACTCTACTGCCGCGCCAGAAATGGTCTCAAGAAGCGAAGTCCCTCGAGGTAGGTGATTACGTCATCCTTGTCGAACCTAATCTAGAGAGAGGTTGTTGGCGTCACGGAGTAGTGAGTGCAACCGTCGCGGGGAGGGATGGTCGCGTACGTATTGTTGATGTCCGCACACGCACCGGTGTGTTGCGTCGACCGGTAACGCGCGTCGCTCTACTATCACCACGGGACTGTAGTGCTAATTAGATAGCACTAAGGAGGCAGATATTGTAGGCGACGCACTACATTATAAATATATAAAATGTTAAACTTAAGCTACGATGAATATGATTTAAAACCATTTGTTTTCCTACTTTAAATACTACATCGAACTTCGTGTCAATCGTTCATGTGCAATTGATTTGTTACCTTATTTCTAAATAAATAAGAGCGCGCCCGACGGACCCTATCTTTCTACCTACATATTGATTGATATTTCTTATAATCGCACTAGCGGTACATCGTCTATCGGTCAGTCAGTTATGTCGGACACGCATCGCGGAAAAGCTACGAACCCAACCCTCGGACGCGCTCAATTGCCAAAATCTTTCGCGTTTTATTCCATCGCCTATATACATTATCTAAAGTCTTTAGACTAAAGATAGAATTGAAGACTTTCCTTCTTACCTTCTAGCAGTCTGCAAGCCATATAGCGAATCAACAGGCCTATAGGGGTTGACAGCGACTAGGATGGAGCCGGCGTAGGTGTAGATGAGGCCCTGTTCGTATCTGAGCTTCAGGTTCCAGAGCAGAGCAGCTTCGTGGAGGTCATGGAGACGGGTCATGTCCTCCACGCCGGTGGGGCCTAGCTCCTCGCGAGGCCACACCGGGTCACCTTCCTCCTCGCCGTTGCCCATTTGGAGGGCAAAGGTCTGTGGCTGCAGAGAAATTTGGATGTTAAATCGGTATCCATTATGGGTACCAAATTTAAATTTCAGGAATAGATTTAGACAGGGAATTCTGAATGTTTACCATATTTCTTGAAATAAAGAATCTTTTAATCTTTTTTTTAATTATGTAAAAGAATAAATTGTCGAGTCTTTTTTCCCGTTTGTCAGTTGGATTTGGTTAATAAATAGGTCAATGGGTTTCTTAAATGCAGCACCTTAAAACAAATAGCTAAAGGCAGTAGTGCGTATATCCATTAATATGATAAAGACGAAAACGAAGAACTATATAAAGTTTCGTTTTCCAAATTCATCTTTTACTAAGCGTGAAAACTTTCACGAACTTAAAATCTTATCAATATGCATTAATCAAATAAATTAAATGTTGATAAACTTGTTGATAAAATATTAATACAGTTTGTTGGTTTTTATAGACGATAATTAGAATTTAAATAGCTTTTAAACTACTTTCCAGCATTAATTTTATACGGTAAAAGAAACCTTTGAATTTCATTAAGAGGGCCCGCTTACGGATGTTTGGGTCAGTTTAAGATTCAGTAATTAATAAACACTGACCACGCAGGGAGTAAAGAGTAATAAACAAAATAAAAAAAATAAAATAATAATAAAAATAAAATAATATAATGTTTATTATTATTTATAATTTAAATAATAATAAACACTCTTTACATTTAAGTTAATCCAAGGATTAGCTTAGACTGAGATCTTTATTAATAAAGCCGTAGATCAAATATAATTGATCGTAGATTAAATAATAATCAAGGTCAAATTCTCAGATAGCTCGGCCGCTCTATAACTCCATATTAAATATCTCTGATCAAAAATTTTAACGTCTCAACTAGATTATAATCGGAGGCAAAATGTAGCTGTTTGTATGCTGATGCCAGGAAACGTTTTGCTCGTGGAATGTTAATGAAAGACGCTGCCATTTATATTATTAATGGAAAAATTTACTCATCGGCAAGCATTTAAAAGTCTTCGAATTTACATAAATATTGAAACTTAAGTGCAATATTGAAAGGTTAAGTTGAATTAAGTTTCTTTATCGTTAATGCATCTTATAAATGCACTTCTTGAGTAAAAGGAATTATATCCAAATAATGTAATATTTAGAGGGTGATTTATAATTATTATTATAAGTAAAGGATCCGCTCTGTAGTCGAAATTTGATCGTTAATTACCATGTCAAACAATAGACTGTAGTTTATTGATTCCATCGATATGACAGGTCGATTATATATATATCGATATAATATATTATTATATCGATATGATATTATATCGATATAATATATTATTATATGATATTATTATATCGATATAATTGGTCAACTTTGCCATCGGTGCCTTATGTTACATCTTTCAAAAGCTTATTAGTAACCCCGTCAACTCCCTCTCTGAGCTGCTAAAAT
>LGAG01000792.1:65318-76755 GCA_001278395.1 Lerema accius
TTCTCAGGGTCGAACCCCTTGATCTTCGTGATGTACAGCCTCTTCAGCCCGTCGAGGAGTAGCCCGCCCCACGAAGATTTCGTCTTTAACATGTGGCCGAGACGGAACTGAAAGAAAAATTGATTAGTGTCAAAACATAAACTGTATTTTGCTTATAAAACGTGGATCCTTTTTCATACATACGTTATCGATTTTATAATTTTTCAGTGAATGGAGTGGGAGTTTTTATTTCTCTATTTGATTACGTATCTCTCTACGTATAAGAGCGAAAGCGTGTGTATATTTACTAGACAGTACGTAAGTGTATGTCTGTATGCCTGACAGTGTAAGTAGTACGTATACCTCGTATTTTTCGTCGTGACATAAAAGGTAAACAATCTTGGCACAACTTTTATTTATTTCATTAATAAAAAAAATATTCAGAAGTATACAGAAATTTATTTTAACATTAAATTATTGTTTATTCTTAATTTTTTTTTAAATTTGTATCTATCTTATTTTTAAATCGATAATTACAATAAAAAGATACTGTAAGATTGTTTACCTTTAAATCAAGACGAAAAAAACGAGGTATACTAGACAGTACCTATGTGTATGTCTGTGTGCCTGACAGTGTAAGTAGATGTACCTACAAGTGTATACGCTCGCATCTGTCAGCGTGTTCGTTGTGTGTCTAGCAGTTCGTGCATATCTGTGTGTGGGTGTCTAAGTGTGCAACTTTCTCTCTCTCTCTCTTCCCCTCACCTGTTCGTTGTCCATGAGTCGTATGCTGGAGGGCTGCAGGCGGTGCTTGGCGACCTCCCGCTCGTAGCTGACGCCGGCCTCCCAGTCCGGGAACACCAGCGAGCCGTACCGGACTATCGGCGGCAGCGGACGGATTTTTAACGTCACCTGATAATGAACCGATACAATGAACCTTTCAGACAAGAAAGGGTGGTCGAAACCTCTGAGCTTCTAGCTAAATGCCCTTTCCTTCGAACGCTCACGCCAAATCCTATGTAAAAATGTATGGGAATGACATAAACGGCGCCATTTTTTTGCGCCTAATGTCATTCCCGTACATTTTTAGATAGCATTTGGTGTGAGCGTTCTAGGGAAAGGGGATTTGGCTAGAGGCTCTTAAGGAGATATGATGCTACAAGCGTCTTGTGTGATGCAGGTTTATCTTATATGTATAGCTTAAAATTTTTTGGCGAAAGATAAAAATAAACCGACCAAATCACACAAGTGACACAAAAGTCATCATTTTTAAAAAAAGCTGGTCAAACTTTGCTGATAACGTCAGGAGATATGACGTCACAGACGTCTCATTTGAAGTGGGTTCAATTTATAATACATAGATTTTATTTTGTTTTTGAGGCTAAAAATAAAGCGACCATGTTGTCGTATATGGACATTAACGAAACAATAGATATTTGTAAGCTTGTTTTTTCAACTGATAAAAGTTTGTTAGAGTGATAAATGTGTGTGAAAGTGAGTATGTTTATCAAATACCTCAGTGACTACACCGAGACAGCCTTCCGATCCCATAACGACATGCTCCCACTCCGGGCCGCACGAGATGCGCGGCACGCGACAACTCTTCTCTATTACACCGATAGGTGTCACTACCTGTAACAACAAACAGTAGAGCTCAAAATTAAGAGTGCCTCATCTGAATTGTATAATTAAAGAATCGATGAAACACAATACGATTTTCATAATCGATTCTGGCCAATACGATCTTGACCTAAAGTGATAAAGATATACGTATCTTACGATTGCGATTATGATAACGATCAAATCTAAAGATCTCTGTTCCTAATGCCGCTGTCAAATACTTCAACATTATATTTTTTGGAAAAACCGTACTAAGTAAAGGAATGTTCAAGTATTACGTAACGCAATTTTTTAAGATTTTTGACCCTCCTTCCCTATGTAACGCGTCGTAACGATTTTCTGTAACTTCCCTCTCCTTGCCTAAACGTTACGTAACACACATATAACCAATAACTTTAATAAGTTGCCATTTTGCCGAGTTAGAAGAATTATATTCTCTGGTTTTTTTATTAGTAACTAAAAAAACAAAGTTACGTAACGCGTTGTTCGACCCAACAATTTTCAAGACCACCAAATTAATTTACGTAATTCTCGAATGACCCCCTAATACGGAGACCTAAAACCGTGAAACTTACCTTAGTCTGCACGACAAGGTCCTCAATGTTGCCATAAGTATTTTTCTTCATGCCACTGGCCCGCGTTGCCACCCAGCCGCCCAGCGTGGAAAACTCATACGAGTCTGGCTCGTGACCCACGGTGAATCCTCGGGCACGCATCTCCCTCTCCAGGTCCTGCCCTACGATACCTGCCTGAAACATTGACGTTACAGCTATGAATAAAATGTAACAAAATTCTTGAGTACCAACAGGATATATTGGCCAATTTCGAGTGGGACAAATACGAATACTATGTGACTGGTATTACTCTATCTGAAATATATTATTAAGTAAATATTAGATACTATATTTACTAGCAGGACCAACGCGACCTAACCGCTTACGAACGATTTTTTTTTACCTAATAATAAGTTAATGCTTGACAACAATTCCACCTAAGTAGCAGGTGACCATGTTGTCCTAGATGGGCACATTAAGTTAGAAAAAGCCTATTCACTCTTGACTTGGAGACGTCCACATTGTAACCGAACGGGAATACCGACGCGGGCAATTTATTCCAGTCCTTCGCGGTGCGCATTATGAAAGAGGAAGTAAAGCGTGACGTCATGTCGGAGGAATGTCTACCACGTACGGATGGATTACAACACGAATTAACAACTAGGTACTAATACTTCCACTGTCAATATAATTTTTTTTTTACTTATTTTTTTTTGGTTAGCAAATACATTTATACTTTGAGTGGTACTGACGTGCATGGGCGACGCGACGCTGAGCATTTACCACGAGCATTATGTGAATATTAATTAGCTGTCTTCATCCAAAAAGAAATTGGCCCAAAGAGGGGACATATCCAACTTATGTATTATCCAATCATCTCACCTGTATCCTCGCTAGCAACTGGTTCTTATCTATCCAGAGGATGGAGTTCATCCCGCTGGTATCCAGCACCACTATCGGCCTGGTCTCATGAGCGGGACACGTGACCGCCTCCGACACGGAAGTGCCGCCGCCAAACGGAATGATCACGAACGAATGAGTAGACGCACACTTCACTATTTTGACTACCTGAAACATTCACACTTTTATGGAGATCTTTCTAGAGTAACAGGATCTAATAACCACCTAACAGTCCCGCCATAGTCCTACTCGTTACGATGCCCATGGGCGGCAGGAGTTGGTGGCACTGTCAGTTCGTTTTCTATCTTAAACCATAAAAAATATATTTCTATTGTGTATTGCTAGATAAATATTTGTAGTAGTACGTATTTTAACTTAAAAACTTTTTAATGAATTTTACTTTTCAATAAAGGCAATCTTCTTACAAATTATCATCAAGATTTGTCACATCGTTGTTCACAATTTCTATCCGGGACCTAAGAATATTTTGGGTATCAATCCGCTAAAGAGAAATCGTGACTAATTTCTAAATTATTTTCTAGTGCAAAAAAGCAGTTATAATCATAACCTAATATCTATTCCAATTTGAAAAGCATTTCTTAATCAAGAATTAACCGATTGAATTTATTGAAGCTTTACTCTTTGTCTCAGAAAATTGCCTCACCTCGTCATGGGACTCCGGCCATATCACAGCATCAGGTATCCTGGGGAAAGTATTGGACCTCAGCCGGGATATATCTTTGAGTGTCTGTCCGTGTGCCCGTATCAATCTGTCCATCCCATCCACACTCATATCTGCTATCTTCTCCAACTCTTCCTTAACATTACTTGGTAGACGACTCTCTGGAAACGTCTTCGGTATGGTGGCAACCTTGGCTGGCTTCCGGACGTCTACATTCAGCTTATCCTCTATATACTGCAAGATGTAAGGTAACTCCTGTCCGCTAATTATATACCTGGAAAATTCTGCCTAATTAAAATATGCGACGACGAAGTCTTTGACCACATAACCCATGCTAATTAAATGTGCAGTTGTTTTGCTGCTGTAGTAGGTATCGCAAAATAGAAATATTAATGGAAAGACAAAAAGTCTGAAATCTTTGTATATCTATTTCCTACCTATTGTCTAGGCACTAGTTATAAAGCTAATAATAAATATATGACTAAGTATATTATAGTGAGTAAATCTTACTAACACGCACATGTAGCTTTTAAAGGTGTTTATTTAGTAAATATCAGAATTTGTACCTAGGTTTAATATTAATGTATTTACCTATTCGTATTGCCAGTGTATAATGTTTACCTGAACACAACAGTATTATGAATAGATGTTAAGTGGCTATCGTCAGTGTGGGACTTTGGTGTGTTTAGTACTTAACAATCATATAGTACGTCCTGGACCTAATTATTTTGTTCTATTCGTAAGCTAATACGATGTAGGTAAACATTTAATATTACACAATCATTACCTACGCAATAAATGAGTATCTGTGTCGTAGATCACAATTCCTTTCCTAATCTTTAGTGCCTATAGGGGGACATCAAGAAGTCCTTCTATGACTTCCGAATGGCTGACAAAATTTACTTTTAAACCTATAGAAAACTAGTGAAATTATTGATCTAGACAGACATGATGTATAATTGTTTGTTACTGCATACTTTCCGACGGTGCCACAGATATTTGTGGGCCTAGGACGATGATGTTCTAGACCTAAGATGACTCTGAATGTAGCTGGTGTAGAGCCATCAGCTCATTAATATGATACAAGACCAGGTATTATAAGTTAGGAAAAGATTTCCCATCACACCATTTATGTACCAAAACAGATGTTTCCAAGGACTTGTGAAAGTTCATTCATAAATATTGCAAAATGACAGTATTCTTTTTGTAACTTCTACAAGATTGACCACTGTAATATTATTATGATGAGACACAATTTTCATTTGGAGGTTTCTGAAGAACTCCAATACAATAACGTTTGTTTTATGATGATTATTTTCCATTGTCGGTAACAGTGTCATTTGTTATGCATTGTTGCGACGTGCAATCATTGCATATTGACATACTGCTACCGAGGATGGTCCACGAATGCAATGTTTCGCGACAGATGCTATAATTTGAAAATTAAGCCATAATCAATAAAGTTTTGACCTAAAAATCACCTAAGTAAGTCAGGCATTCTATTCATGAATATTTCCAACACCTAGGTTGTGTAGACCTTAAATAAATTTTATGAATTTAGCACTGTAACTACGTTTTTGAGTACTTTATCTAAGTCTTTGTACGTAACTCATAACAATGCAGTTACAGGGTTAAGTCCATAACATATTTTTTTAAGTTCTTATTATGGCCTAGCTATTGGAAATAATCCTAGATCTGGCCGCGCAGTTTTTGACTAACAATGTATGGAAATTGTTTGATGTCCTTCATCGTCTTCATCGCAATTAGAGCTGCCGTTTGCTCAAACCCGATTATATTATACGTACTTATAATGTCAACTAGAATTGTTCATATTGTAGTGACTAATAAAATATCAATGCAAAAGTAATTCCGGCACTACGGCCCGATCTAAGAGCTACGCTCGTGCCAATTTGCGCTAAATAAGTCGCGCTAAATTAATTGGAGATCCTTCATTAAGTTAATACGCTTGACCGTGGTGAACTCATAATTCATAATTCTTTATTGGTCTCTTAATTACATAATTATAATTACGTAAGTTTATATTAATCTTGTAGAAAAAACGTCGTTTGAAGCATGCAAAATGGAAATAAGTACTTGAGTAATATAGATTAAATTCGTTCTTAATCAAATATCTAGGACATTATAATAATTTACATTCCAATTCCCGATTTCTCTGTCCCACTGTTGGGGTCCTGTCTTCTCTCACGACGGGGAAAATAAAGGTCAGTCTATTACGCTGACAAACAGTAATGGTAGACTTCATGAACCTTTGATTTTATGGGGAACTCTTAGGTGTACAGGCCGGTTTCCTTGTAATTTTTTTCCTTAACGAAGCAAGTGACAATAATTAGTTTCCAATATGTAGTTATCATTTGAAAATTAGAGGGGCATGCAGGATTTGAAATTTGATCCCAATGGGAGTTTAATGTTTAACTCTTTAGGATTACTTAGTTTTAATCATAAGGTGTTACCTATCTGTCATCCTGAAATCATCTGTGTCATTATTCTCCATAGTTTCGAGTCAGTTAACAATACCATTTCAACTGGTTCTAGTTCTAGCACGCAAACCAGTAATAGTTTTCGCGTCAATTAATATCTTCGTTTGTAGACGAGCATACCAGGCGTGCGAATTGGACGGAAGTGTCAATTTATGCCCACGCGTATACTGCGAATTCCACTAGTCTACTCATTAGCCTCTCTTTCTTATGTCACTGTTAGCAGCTAAATTTTATGGCCACTGTCTTTTTACGCAACTGTCAGTAGGGTAATACTTTTCGGGCCGATGTATGTATGTATGTCAATATTTAGGGGCGCCCCAGAGCCTAAACGACTTGACTGATTTCAACTTAAGGAGTGTCATTGGATCCTCTCAACTGTGCGAATGACATAGGCCATTTTTAGGAGTCGGGTTTTTTGTTTTTCTAAGATTACTAGTTTAAGAGGGCATGTAAAACACAGGTTAATCCACAGGGTAAGAGGATTTCCTGTTTGAATGTCTATCTCTATGGTCATTTCGATGGTCCATATGTATAATAAGTTCAGTTACCTGTCCCCAGTGAAGCTCGCTTTTCCGTCGATCAATTTGAACATGGAGTCCTTGTACCCCCAGCCGTACCATTTGAGTAGCTCTTGTCTAAAACAATCATAAAAAATAATTAAGCATCAAAATTATAACAAAAAGTAAGTACTTGTTACTACATTTATGAATTATTGGGAGTACAATACGTAATTCAATTATTCTTGTCTCTTTTAACATTGAAAACATAATCAGAATTCGAAGGATACGCTCGAAGCGTAAACTCTACAATCTCTATAATGGTAGATTAATAATTATGTTAAAATAAAACTTATAGACATAGTAGAGATTTCAGCTTAATTTGAAAGTGTAAGTAGAATATTCGAGAGTAGGTAGTGACTCTACCTATATTTAGAGAGACTTAAATTCTATAGTATATGCAGTGGTTGTTGTCTTAAATGTAGATAATTAATTATTGTTAACTTATATCTCTTTAATGTAATGATTTGTAAGATCGATTATTTAAGATAATAAATAAGATAATAATTTCGCCATAACATCTCAAACTGTAAGCGCCACGTAAACAAAGCTAATTGTTTAAGAAACGCTTAGCTTGTAATGTCTTATGAAAAAAATGCTGACTGTATCAAAATTTTGCCAATAATACTTGTTTATAAAGTTGACTGTAAACAATAAAATCTACATGACAAATCTGCATCACAAATATAAGTACCTACCTTCAACTAAAAAATTCATACTAATACTACGTAATAGTTTGCCAAATATTTCGAACATAATCCTGCCCTACACAGTCAAATTTGTTTATCAAACACGTAAAAATAGGCAAGCCGCTTGATCTCCTAATGGCCATAGGCGGATTGCTTCAAGCTCTCACTGCCGGGTGGCAGTTTGAAGCTGTCGACGTCTATGATTGCATGAATCTATTGCTTCATGCTGCTCTTGTATGGATATCTAACCGCACACAACTGCTTTAAGCAATCCGTCTATGCTCAGCCGTCAGGTAACATTTAACTGTATTAGTCTTATTGTTTCAGCCTTTTATTATATTGGTCGTATTGTTTCTAACTGATTCATTTGCTAACTAAAGTATTGACTGGGCGAGCACGAAATGAAATTTGATACACAGATAGTTTGCAGGAATAGGACGACATAGGATAGATTTTATCCCGATTATAGGTTCCCTCAGGATATGTGCAATATTTTTTTAACTATTTTCTGCAGGCGAAGCCGCGGGCGTCATCTAGTTTACTATAAAAATTTAACGACACTACAGACAAAAAAAAGTAAGAAACACTCATTGCATGGTTTGTTTACTAAACCGGGCCTAAAATATTTTCTTCAACACTAATACATTTCAAACGTCTTACCAAAATACACATTCGCTATCTTATCATTCACAACGACGCGCGACGGTTTTAACTTGCCCCATTTTAACATAACATTATTTTGTTATTTTCGTCAACTTTATTTAATTATATTCTATTTAGAAATTTATTTTCAAGTCTGTAATTAATTTTTTCATACTTTCAGTTAAACTTTCTTAAGTCAGTTCTAAAGTTGATTGGTAAAAACAATTTATAGTGAGTGTAAAAAATCTATTTTCTAGACTGAAGCCGGATACGATCGGTACTCATAGTACAATCTTAAATAGTATAGCTCTTAAACAGGCAAATAATTTATGTTACACAAATGCGGCTATAAATGGATCACAATATTTATCTCGAGAGCTGAAAATGTTTACGAAAGCTCGCGGCCTGAGCTATGATTGATTGTATTTTAATGTTTAGTTCACACTAAACACCGGTTAAATTATTTATGTGGCTTCAATAGTTTAGCCGTAAAGTATACTACGACGGGAGTTCCCTTTGTATTTAAATAATATCTACTAATATTATATGTAGGTAGAATGGGGAAATGTTTTTCTGCGATATTATTATAACTAGACGACGCCCGCGGCTTCGCCTGCGGAAAAGTAGTTAAAAAAATTGTTGGACACTCCTGGATGCAAACGTTCGTTTTTTTTAACTTGCCTTATTTTTGAAACGAAACCATTAATTTTCTAGACAGCGTTTATAAATATTTAAGCAATCATACTGAAGGGAATCAATTACCATTAAAA
Source organism: Lerema accius (assembly GCA_001278395.1). NCBI lineage: Eukaryota > Metazoa > Arthropoda > Insecta > Lepidoptera > Hesperiidae > Lerema > Lerema accius. The sequence continues at coordinate 74,210 of LGAG01000792.1, forward strand.
CATTAAAAAAATCGATTGCGCAATGAGATATCTCGACTTTGTTAATCGCAATCTAAACCTATTTAGAAAAAAACACGTAGGATATCGAAGTAGACACTATGGTTACCACCCTGTAAAACATTGTTAAAATCCAAATCCAGTTATCAAATGTGCATAAATATTTTTAATAATTTACCAGAATATTTAAAAACTACCGTAGCATAAATTTAAACAACGACTATACGCGTGGCTGGTCCAAAAACGTTTTTATAGAACGATATAATTTTTATCCCGTTATGCTAGAATTTAACAGTTGCACAATATAAATTAATTTAATGATGTTTCATTTAATGACTTCTCACTTTGACAAGCATTACTGAAAACTACCTAGGATACCTACCTCTAGATTTGTGAAAAGTCAGATCAAAAAATATATAAAATAGACAAAGTCTTCTAAAAAAAATGAAGTAATTTTTTTTCTTTTTTTTACGATTTGACATACGTCACAGAGAATGGTCTCCCCGAAAGTGTACCGGGAAACCTTATCATTTGTTATTTACGTTGTTTTTTTCTATTGCGAGGGTGGAGTCGATAATATTTTTACGTCTGAGTGTAAAATTGACATGAAATTATTAATTTGTAATAATCATAAATCTAATTTTATTATAGACATAATTTGGTTTTAAAAACTTTATTACTAATCAATTATTACAATTAAAATAAGAATAAAAAAGATTTGCGCACTATTCATTATGGCAAATTGTGAACTTGGACACAAACTCTTAAAATTGTAATCGCAATTTTGCAAAAAAACATTTTTTTCATTCTTTCAAATAATCAAGTAATTTAAATCGTTCTTAGCAACATTCGTTACAGGAATTTTTGCCAAGCAGTATCTTGACAATACGAAAGCGCAGAAAATAAAAAGTATGCGTTGTGTGGTTAGAATCTCAGCTATTTTAAACACTATACGAATAAAATAAAAACAGAATTCGTACATGGACATCGGCGTTTGTATTATTTATTTGTATTTTAAAGTAACAGTTACAATTCCAACAGAATAGATATAGATAAGTAAACTATGATTTACGCAAAAAATACATTTAGGTATAATTTATACGTTTCCAATAATAAAATGTTTTTATTCTGTCTGTGCATTTTATTACCACCGGATTTTCCTTAAAGTATGGAATAATGTGTGTCATTTATTTTGATATAACTAAATAGAAGTATAGCTAAAGGGAATTATGTGGAACTAATGTAATTATATGGCGATTGGATATTGTTATCAATTAAGATATTAGAATATAATAAAGTAGAAGAACTTAACAAGTCAGGACCTGAGTTAAAGTCAAGGATCTGAGTTAGAAGTCCAAAATATTAAAAAAATAGTTATTTTTTTAATAAAATAAATTTATAATACTAGTTATAGATATCGATAATACTGCTATCTTTATAAGCAATTTTAAAAGTCAAAAATTTCACGGAAGTATCTATTTCAAAGTAAAAGATACTGAACTACTTGAAAATGTTCAATCATTGATAACCCTTATCAAATAGTTTTATCGTTTCAATGAATCCATGTTTATCATACATTAGCCTAAAATCGCTCAACATTTAGGCGGGAAACGATGTATTTGTAGGTTTGGTTAGTGTCGGCGTTAAAATTCTTAGCTCAGCGACACCGGTTAGATAATTATATCATCTAAACTGGAGCAAGTTACTAGGACATCATACACGAAAATAAGCCATCGTATTTTCATCTACGAAACATTTTCATATTTTTTTTACATGTTTCCTTGACCCGGTCTTATAATTACATAAGAAATATAATTTAATTATAAGCTTGCATTTTATTCCTCCAGGATAATGATAAATTAAAGCTTACCTTCGTCTAGGAATAACACTCTTCACTTTTATAACCATGTCGGGATTATTTGTGTTCGCTTCACGTTTATTATTTTCATCACTGAAAGTCTCTTTATTATCACTTTTAACTGTCCTATTTGAGATTTTACTCAACGATTCCACATTTTCTGGCATATTTTTCGCTAAACTTTCAATTCCAGCTGACATTTTTATAAGGAGCGACGATTATAGATTTGTGTCGGGCAGCATTTGGTGCGATTTTTATAAATCGCGCAGCCTGCCGCGCATGCGCCAGCTTTAAATGTCGATAATGCTCATGCGTTATTGAAATCAACGCCATCTGTGAAATTGACGACGCACTGTTTCTGGTTTTTGTGTACTAACTAACAAGTTTCAAGAAAGAAAGTTTCAGGGTTTGCCAAGAGATGGCTACACATTGACCAAGTACGTTCGTTTCGTAGCCATAATTTTTCTTTGGGATTTAAAATGAACTTTCGTCATAATAATATGTTGGAGGGGGAGTTAAAACTTTGATCTAGCGTTGAATAATATATTAAAATAAAATAAAAACTGTTACAATTTGCTCTGCGAAACGGTAACTTTGTAGGTAGGTAAGAGAAAAGAGGGTTTCATAACAATACCCTGAACTTAATAAGAGTGTTTTTTAGTTGATCGCTTGTGCGGTTTCAGTATACAGC
>LGAG01000792.1:77043-88499 GCA_001278395.1 Lerema accius
CGTCATAATAATATGTTGGAGGGGGAGTTAAAACTTTGATCTAGCGTTGAATAATATATTAAAATAAAAAAAAAACTGTTACAATTTGCTCTGCGAAACGGTAACTTTGTAGGTAGGTAAGAGAAAAGAGGGTTTCATAATAATACCCTGAACTTAATAAGAGTGTTTTTTAGTTGATCGCTTGTGCGGTTTCAGTATACAGCTTTGCACATGACGTGTACATTGCAACTCTCGTATAGAAGGGTTCAAGCTATTTAGTAAACAAGCAATATTTATTGTTATTTGTCTCAAATGGCCTCTATGGCTCTAGTATGACTATTTGACGTCAATATAAATCTAGCATAGATTTAAAGCGGAAACTACAGATTTAACTGTAAAGAAGTATCTTGTTGAACATTTCCTCCTCGAGACCAAAAAAAATCAATCAAGTTTTTTTAATCATTTCGTAGATTTGCGCTACATAGAGCATAGATGCTATCATTAGTTTATGTCAAGAAATTACAAAGTGTAACAACTACGCCTTATAGATAGAATTAAAAAATTAATTACCTACTGTTTTATTGTTATAGGTATTACAGTAGGGGGTAACCCTATCCCCCTTATCAGCAAAAGTAAGCAAAGATCTTACCCAATGTAATGTAATAATCATCTGCCCCCACCCGCAGTGCTTACGTAAAACTTGAACGGCCCCTTATAAGTAACGTTATTTTAATTGTAGAAATTTTGACGTATGTTATGTGAGCAGTTAGTTCCTAAGATGAAATAATTACTTATCTAATTTAAAATTAAATTATGCAACAATAAAAGACGGAGATGCTGATAAATATTTTTATTCTACCAAAATGTTGTACAAAATAACTTAGGCTTACTAAAATAAACTTAACTAGACATTAGTTACTGAATGACTGGATAAAATTACAATCATTACAATGCTGTTTATGTTAATATGGCGGAGAAGAAACACTTCATAATAATACAAATATACATTTTATATTTTGACACAAAAACGTACAATGTATTAAATGAAATAAAATATTTAATGTGGTTAAGTTTAAGTACACTTTATTTGTAAGTCATGAACAAGCGAATAAGTGGCCAATTACCAGATGCTTATTTTATGTGGAGTAAGTGAGGATACTTATTGATCGAGGATGTAATTTACGACTTACAGGTACATTTACAACTTAAATGTGTCCGCATAACATTTAAGATTTATACTCAACTCAAAATTACAGAAACGTAATCAACATTCAAAATGTTTCAATTAAAAAAAAAATTTAAATATCTGGAGTAGGTAGGTATATAATGAGTGTATAATTATACAAAAAAATTATCAAAACTGCTATGTACATTTAATATTCAAACTGAAACAATTTGTATTACTTCATTTTAACAAAGTTATGCTAAACGTTTGCCATCCTAAAAATTTTTGACTACCGTACCTTGAAAAGTAATACAAATTATTCCTAATGATCAATACCATTACAATTTAAGGTCCACTAAGTTTATTACTGGTATTCATTATAGGTACATAAAATTAACATAAAATGCAGCATTGTATACTATCTAAGTCTAGAAATTAATAATTTAAATTCGTGTTGCAGTCTTAGTAAAACATCTAAGCACCTATCATCACTTAATATTAACATTATAATGCAATAAGCGATTATATACAAACGCGTATACCTTTACAATTTCCTAAGAATACGCTAATAGATGACTCTTTGAACTGGGAAATGGGAATCTCCAAACCTCGTACTTCGACACTATTATTATTTTATAGGTAGGTTATAGTAGGTAAGGTACTTGCTAACAAACATAAAAATTTATGTATGAATATTTGAGATTCACATTTTCGTCTCAACACGTCTTAAATTTGATAAAATTAAAGTAAGAGTAACATCAGTGAAAATTAAAAATGCATGGTCATTAACAGAGTCGGGAGGAAAATATAATACTCACAGTACCTATTTCAGTAGAACCTATCTGAGACTTTCTTATAAATAGATAGGTTTGAACCTATCCTTCATCTCGACAGAGTATTTCTACCCGGTTCCATTCTGCTATCGGAATCAGCGTAACAATTTATGACTCTCGATGGGTTCACAATGGATTTGAGGAGCGATTTCAATCTGTAAGATTTGAGATTTGTCCTGCGTACTTGAGTTTTCTTCATACACGAGATACCTACGTTAGTTTACCCACGAATTACTTATAGCGGCCGTGGCGTATAGTTTTTACAATAAGTACTTAAAGTATATTGAATATGATAAGTAAGACTATTTAACAGTTATTGAGGAAAGAGAGTTTGTATATTGAGAAACAGAGGTTGGTCGAGATATTAGCTAATAAATGCGATACAACATCAACAGAGGAGCACTACTAACAACGGGATAGGAGTCTGAAATAATTACGGCAGTAGCCTGTGGTACTGCGCGGAGTGCTTGTTCTTCTCAATGACGTAGAAAGACTTGGGCTTTCCGTTGCCAGAGAAGTACTTCCTAAACGAAGTCTTCTTGGCAGGTACGTAGTAGGCTAAGGAGTCCAAGGAGTTGGGATGGTCGTTAGCGCCTTTGGGCCAAGTCGGCGTGCTTTCAACGTCTACCACGTCATCATCGAACCGTGCTTGTGGACGATTCTTCGCCAGTTTGTGCAGGACTGGTAAGTTCCAATGGTAGACTCGGGCTGGTTTGCCGTTGCTTGTCATCTGTAAGGGCAGCGTTCTGGCTGCAGCGGGCGCCGGATCGGAATGCGTGTAGTAGTTCATGTTGGGCGGTAGCTTGATGACGTACATCCTGGAATCGCCGGTCGCGTGACGCCTCCCTTGCTCCGCGAGGCGTTTCCGGTGATGCGCAGCTGGTATCCTCAGCTTCTTCAGGCCGAGTGAGCTTAGTATTTCATGTGTTGACGGCTCCTTGCTGTCATCAGTGAGATTGTTGACGCTTGCTGACGATGGAGGTGCCGCGCATGTTGCTGCTATTGCCACTAGCAGCAAGGTCGATGACCTGAAACAAAATAAAAAAGATTTTAGACCAAAAGGAAATTTCAAGGTACTCGAAGAATCAGAACTTATTCAAATTTGTAGTAAGTACGGAAACATAACTGTGGAACGTAAATTTTCCGGGAAACGCTCCACCGCATTCCAATCGGCAAATGTGGTTCGGAAGAGCATTCGTGCTTACTTTTCCGCCGGGAAATCAGAATAAAATGTGTGTGTTTACGTCTGATGCATGGAAGGTACCATAAAAAACGAAATTAAGAGTAAATGCAATCTGATAGAGGCAAATCTGACGGTCGTAGACTAAAATTTTCGGATCTTATAAAATAAGTTTCAGGGACCTTTGAGGTTTTATAATGGCCACAACTTATCCCCTTATTGTCCAAATACTAAACACGGTTTTCTACTTTCCATTTATAAAAAAGGACGCCTAGAACTTTCAAACACCTAACGACCAGAGGCCAATCTACGTATACCTCGTTTTTTTCGTCGTGATATAAAAGGTAAACAATCTTACAGTGGCTTTTTTATGTAATTATCGATTTAAAAATAAGACAGACACAAATTAAAAAAAACTAAAGAATAAGCAATAATTTAATGTTAAAATAAATTTCTGTATACTTCTAAATATTTTTTTAACTTAATGAAATAAATAAAAGTTGTGCCAAGATTGTTTACCTTTTATATCACGACGAAAAAAACGAGGTATAAGGGCTTTTAGGACTTCAGCCCATACTCCGTGGATACAAAGGAATCCAGGCCCCATTAAAAAATCTAAATTATCATCGGTTAAATCGGTTTAAGAATAGACTTTACTATTGAAAATAAATATTTTGATCAGCCGATTTTTTTTCTTTTACACTACATCACTATAGAAAACAGACTCCCCTTCCTGAATAGTACTAGCCCAGGGCCCCAAAAACTCACGATCCGCCCCTGCATACGACTACAACTGTACAATCTATCAAACGTATACATAGGTACGTAAATGTACATAAATGTGTACATTTATTTGAAGATGGAGGGGTACATTGACATCGGCCGGTTGTTTGTCGTGCTCGCTTAGAGCCACTCGAAAACTCAAATAAAGCTACGGCACTACAGTGTCCTCGTTGCATGCCCGTTGTCATGTCGCAAAGACAATTAGCATAGTCTATGAAGTTATGGATCTAAAGGCTAGTTCATACTGGGGAGGAGGGAATTTGAGTAAAGAGGCGGCAATTACAGTTACGAAACTACAGACAATTTTCAGTCGCTGACGGTGATTTTCGTTTCGTTTGTCTTTTGGCTGTCTTCATACAACATCAAAATGTATAATTAGTACTTAACGTATGCTTGATATAATTATTCTTTATTTGTGCCTACAAATTATGGTCTTTATTTTGTACGTATAATGGTAGAAAATTTTAATTTGTCAGAAGAATAGTTAGAAATATCAATTTTCTGTAGTACCTCCATCGGAAACATTTTCAAGCCACGGTAAGCTACCTACATCAAAAAGAATCAAAAACTATCGAACTATATTTAAAACTAATTATTAAGCAAAATATCAGTTACAGTAGTCCATAATTTATTGCGTCTTTCAGTATAACAGCGCCTAAGTCGCCGGCATGTATTCACGTTGCAGGCCTGTGTTTGTCATAACATAAACTCGTACTAAAGCGGGTTCACTACCATTCCCGAAGCGTTTAGCTCTTCCTAGAACATGTATAGGTCTTGCCTACATACCTAATAATACCTAACCTACCTACGTGTTGATACATTAGCCTGCTGTAATTTTTTGCCGCGGTTTTATAGGTCTAATAAGTCATTCCACCTGACCGTTTGACTTGTTTATTATTATTATTTTTTTAAACATTTATGTCACCTCTTAAAAGGTAAAACATAGGGCAAGACTTAATGCCTACAGTTTAAAATACACCCGTCAACGCTGGGAAGATGTGGAAATGGCTTTATTATCTGTTATTAGGTACATTAGTTAATAACATCAAATTAGATTGGGCGCAAACCTTCTTAATTCCCATCAGGAATTCTGATTCGGAATTCAAAAATGGGAGAGAAGGATGACGGAGCATAGGTTAAATTGTGCCCATGAACATTTACGTAACAGAAAAATATTTTCCCCTGACGGATTGATTGAAAGAATCCCGCTCCAATTTTATCAATTTAAAATCTAAGTTCCTAAATTGATAAAAGACGAATCAAACACCTACAACAACAAAATAAACGGAACTAAATAGTGCTTGGCATCACAGTTCCCTATTATCGATGTTACGGCTTGCAATTCTACATTAGAATAGCTGCGAAGATATCGATTTAGAATCGAGTTGTGTACGTGCCGCTCTAACGCCCCGCGGGCAGCTCGTAAATTATAGTAAATCGTCGCGATCTTCGATAATTGGGCAGGTGCATTCAATCCGATACTTAATAATAGTCATTGATTTAACGTATTTAGAGTAGGTATCTTTTTCATATCTTATGCGCGGAATTTATTTAAATGTATCAAAAATTACACATTCTTGACTATCTGAATTAATTTTGTAATTTTATCATCGTCTTAAGTATTAAAGCTTATGAAATCTGCGGCATCGTAGAGCTTAATAACCTGAAAATGATGAAAACTAGAAAACACAATAGATTTTGTAATATTTAACAAAAAAAAAAAATTTATTAAAAAATCTATTTTATCGGCACCAAAGATTTGATTCCTATAACATAAGCGAAATAACTCCATATTATTTTTTTAATACACACTGTCCTTGATTATTTACAAGCAAAAAATCATACAAAACAAATGTAGTGTCTAAACTCAGCCTTACTCGCTGAAAACACAAACCCATTAGCATACTTTAAATAACATAACAAGAATGAAATTTAATAACATCAGTGTATGTAAGTCACCCCGTTTACCATATTCCGAACTAGGTAAGATTCGTGCACATACTTCAACATACAAACTAGACAGACAGTTTGCTTGCTAGAATGTGACACGGAGATATTATGTTGTAATTATTTAATGAGGTTGTAATTTTATTAGTGCGACGTGCAAGACTCTTAAGGATGTGTAATAATCTTGTAATTATAAAAAAGCAGGCGAAATTTCTTTAGAAAATTCTTCGTGTATAAATAGCCTTGGGTATGCGTTAAGTGATGAAAAGTTGTTGTAAGTTTCGCTTTAAATACTTACTCGTATTCTGGAAGTCTTTTGCATTTATAAGAAAAATACAATATCTGCAAATAAATTAAAAAAAAAACTATGATTTATAAATAAACTTTATTACCTCTAGACTACAAATTCCATGCTCAGGATTATACGGATTAAGGATAAGGATTTTTCGGTTGTTTATTATGGACGTAACATAACTTTAGTCTATAGTCTAAAATGTTATTGCCTGCTTTTCTTTTCGCAGCAACCGGTTATTGGTTGGTGGTTAAGCAAGTTTATTCCCCCGAAAGGAAACTCTACTACAGAATATAACGTATTCTTTTTCTTTAGAATTCAATTGATTCTCTTTGGAATTTTTAGGTTAGTTCACTGCCTTAGCAAGTCTAACTGCTAAGTAATCGTAAATCAGTTTCTTGTGGTAGACTAAACTATGTAAGTCGGTAAATAGACGGCTGACCCAGGCTTGATGGCGTGTTCGTAAACAGGACAGAATTTGACTTGCAACTAATGCTCCTTAAATAGTTAGGGATCCGTAGAACATTGTTTTTCACTTAGGTATTACTATTAAGCCAATTTTTGGAGAGCAACTTTATTTCGATGAAAGACCCAACTTCTTTAATGACAACGATTTTCAAATGTGGTAGATAAAGGAGATGACTCTGTGTGGTCTGGCTTCACTGTAACTTGATTAATAACTAGTCTCGTTTATGTGTAGTTTCAGTAGTTAAATGTTTAGTTTTCAAACCGTAATTCAGGAACTTACGTCTTTTTAAAAATTTAGAAGTAGCTGTGTTCGTAAAGGACGTATAAAGTAGCGATTGACAATACAGATTCGACTTTATCTAATGGAGTGCAGTGGAGCAGTGATAACACATATAAGTATTTGTATGTAAGTATACATGTGATATCTTATATGATATTTTCCCTATATAATGTGATTATACGCTATTTACTACATATTTTTTGCACGATTCTCTAATCATAATCTCGTTTGGAATCTCTTAAGCCACAAACCATTTGCTTATTTATACACATCATTTTATAGCAATAGCTTTATAAAGCTGACTTTCGATTTTCACAGACATAGTACCGTAAATTAATAGTGTCAACACTATCCAATAACAATAAAGAAATTTCGTAAACATCTCAACTTCGCATGACAATGTCCATTCACCGTGAGTACTTATAACACTTCAATTGCCCACATCAAATTCTTGAACCTCCAAAAGCGAGTAAGTGTTGACTTAAACTGACCGGTTTACCACTCGACATACTCGTAGCTATTTGCTGAGAATGTTTAGTGATGTTCGATTAAAACTATTAAACACTGTTATCAAGCCAGCGAAAGCTACATTACGACAAATGATCTACAATTATCCCGATATTGGACTATTAGAAATCCTGTTATAACTTTCACTAGATATGATTGATGTGATATGCAAAATTACATGACATTGAACTGAGCTTGGCTAAACGTCGTTGCGTAATTTAACTGTACCTTAAGAGTTCTTGTTCTATATCCATCAATGATATTGATTATAGAGTCGAGATTGTAATCTTAATATAGATTAGAGGATCCGCTCGTAAATCGAAATTCGACTACAACTTATTACTTCAAACCATAGACTACTAGATTATAAACTCGTTCCATATCCTAAGCACCCAGATATCATGTCACACCTTTCATCTCCCGTGCATGTGTAACATTTATAAAAGTTTTAGGTACAATATCGGATATCTACTCTAGAATTCATTGAGTGCAATTTCCGATACGAGAGAATGCTTATCACATATTTATTTTAATTTACTGTTTGTACCTACATAATATTGGCAGGTAGGTACTTTCCGCACACTAAAAGTGTCTTCATTTGCCCTGGACCCTTTTTGAAAATCCCAGACGTGTTGCCGACTCTTCCTAAATTAGAACAAACCGGAAAACCTATGACAGCCTTAATAATAAATAACCCTTTTGTCATCATTGTAGTCGGGATAATAAATATACTGCTACTTAATACGCACTAACAACCCAACCGTGGCTTCCACGCTAGTAGGTACACGCAACGAGTGATTTCAATACAAACTAGTGAGGTAAACAGTCAATTTTACACCTCTAATTACCAATCTGTGGCTAGTGCTAACAGCTCTCTCGACTGAGTGTCAAATGAATGAAACATGCAGTTACTGTTAGGAGCTGCTGTTGGCTGAGGGCCCCGTTTCCATGGAGGTCGATGTGGATTAATGGCAGTACCGGAATGGGATGCTCGCCAAATAGGACGAGGCGGAATCGAATAGTGATCGCTGATCTGTGCAGTTAAGTCTATAGAATCGGTTCGGATTTAAATTGCTTTATTTTGGTTATGTACTTTGCTTAGTAGCTTGCATTTGCTGTTACGTTCGGAAGAAGTAAAGCGTCAAATCTGTATAGGTACGTTGTGTTTTTTGAAAATCTTTGTAAAGTCAAGTCTACAGGCTTTGATATTGTTATAGAAGCCTTATATAATTTATACGAAAGTACTTAGATGTAGGTATGCCAAAATTTTACTTACTCATGTATGTATTCGACCGACATTTTTAAAGCAGTGCTGATTTCTTACTAACTAATCTTTTAAAACAGTAATTGGTGGGAATTGCGTTTGTAGACCAACGAATAATGTGAATCATGATGACTCACAAAGATATCAAGATTATTCTTAACGTCGTTATAGTTTTAAAACTGTCAATAAAAACTAAATACAGTAATAAGCTTGAAGACAAGAAAAGTCACCCAATTAGACGAAAAAATGTAAGAAATATTTGTTTGTGACAAAAAAACTCGATTGTATAAATTACATGATCAATAAGCCCTAAATATTGATCATACCAAAAACATTTTTCACGACAAATATTGCCAAGACGAGAAACCCTATAGCTCGCACTGTCAGAAAGTTATCGGATCCCTTGTAGAGCCAAGCTTTAACGCTATTCAATTTACCCTAACTCTAGAGCTTTTTCTTGATAAACTCAACACCTTAGCCAAAATATATCTTCCTTGGCCGTAAAAAAGATGTACCTTTTCCAATAGTGTCTTTGTGCTTCGCGAAGCTCGTTTAAATGTCCCGCCTTTTTACAGAGATTGATAGAAACTTGAAACGCCTGACACAATGATTACATACATTGATTTACGAGTTATTTTATAGTCAAGTACAAATGTTAGTGTTACTTGATTTTTCTAGGCGTTTAAGAAATAAATCACGCTTGCTCTGCGCATCAATTGTCTTCAAGAAGTAGACAGATGCGGATATCCTCCTATTATTAAAAATCTCTTGAAAAACCGTATTAATAATAAATAATTTTTAAATTCATCATACAAATTTTTGCCACGGACCATTGAACAGTGGACTAGCATATACCGAAACCTGTGATAAAACTGAACATAACGTATAATTTTGCACATGTTCAAGTTTAGAAAATCAACTCAAATGATTTTATGGTGTACACTTGTACGGTTTAAACAGTAGTTTGCAAGTCAGCTGAGCTTTAATTTGATGATAACACGTATGTTGAGAGAGTGTACAATTAGGTACAATTAAGTACAATTTCTTCCTGCTCACCGTGTAGGTAGCAATGTGTGTTATTTGTTTTAAAAACCAAAATATAGAGTAGGTACAATTTGAGTATAGTGTAATGAATAGACAAGAGAGGTGGTTTGATGTTTCTATAATCAATAAGCAGGTCAGTTATTATGATGATATGGAATTATTGAATGTTGATTTTGATGATAATTCGCTATAATTAGTAGGTAATAATAAGGCCCCCAGTTATTGGAATGAAGTTCTTAAAGAGGTTATAGGGTTAAAAACAAAAATTTGTAGACTTACAGAAGTCCGGAGTATTTATATGCCCATTTACAAAAAAAGTTTGGCATAAAAACAAAAAAAAAAGAAATATTTTTCTAGTCGTTCGTAATTAATTTTCTTTGGAAAATGGTTCACTGAGCTCGTCTGTGTCAATGTTTCGTGTATCAACAAGTTTATTTTTCTTTGTTTTATTTATCTTACAACTTCAAAAAGTTCAAAAAAGGTCAAAAATAAACACTGACATTGCCGATGTCCGAATTCAGAACCAAGTTTCTTAGTCACTTCAGAAACAAATAAGGGTACGACAAAATACGAATGTAGTTTCGTTATTTTTGATATTTATCTACTTACTGTTATTTACCATAGAGCAACGAATGTATCTGTTAGTTCTTTCTTACATGTAGTTAACTACATAATTAAATATTAATTAAATATTCCCCGTAAGTGACGTTAGCACAACTGTTAGGTAGTATTATTTCATAAAAAAATTAATCATACTTGGACGTAGAGTACTACCTGGTGTTTCAAATGAATTCTAATTCCGTGTGTTAAAAATACATGTGTAAAACATGTGGACAAATGTAGAAAATAATATTAAAGAGCGCATAATTACTCAGGCCATGCAAACGTTTCGCCATGCAGTACGTATGCATCATACACGACTCCGCGTCGCATGCTTGATTGATTAAAATATGCGGCTTGTTTGTACTGTTCGTTCTTTGAGCTGAAGCCATTTGTACACTACATAATGTACACAAAAAAAAATATATGTGATAATGACAAAGCGGTTTTTGGACGTTACGTTTTAATGTGCTCTTTACATCTGTGCTTTTGCAAAGAGAAACTAAGTACTTTTTTGTTTTTAATTCATGCTTTAAAAATCGCTTTTCAAAATTACGTACGCTTTCCGCAAGACTTTTACTATAAGTCTGAAAAATTGTTTCGATCATTTGGTTTAATGTGGTAAACATAACGAAATCAATAATACAAATCATTACGATGAAAATGCGTAAGATCCAGGTAGCTTTTATAAATATTCGTAAATATATTTGCAAACCAAATTAGTCTGGCAAAGACTACACCAACGCGAAGAGACCTAGTGCTAATTCCCATGAGAACTGTAGATGACAATCTCATTTCTGTATCTCAAGTGAGATTCGTATTCAAATCAGTTTCACTGCTACAAACTGGGACGCGACACTGCAAGATTGACCTCACCAATTATGGTGATGAAGAGAGCTATTCATTAGTCCCTCAAGGCATCTAGAACGATTTTAAATGACGAATGGTTATCTAAACCGTTATTATTACTCTGTACGTGTTCTTAGGAGTACTCCGGATGTGTGAGGTAATTAACATTAAGAAGCGCTTTGATGAAGAACAAGGGAACGGTCAGAAGTTGAAAGAGTGACCATTTGAGTAGGGTTTTAGCCGTTCCGACCCTGGAGCAGCATAG
>LGAG01000792.1:101386-112091 GCA_001278395.1 Lerema accius
TCAGGTGTACAAAAATCTTAAAAAATTGCGTTACGTAATATTTTAACGCTGCCTTATACATTAACATACATGTAAATAATGTTTGTTACTACATATACTACTAAGTAAATATAAGATACTATCTATAAGCAGAGAGAATTTTAAAAAAGAAAAAAGGGTAGAAAATTTAAAAAAGTAAAAGGTAAAAACAGAAGAAAGAATTCCGTTGTCTCATTATTTTAGTGATAATGTAATGAGAAACTGTTATTACGAAATGCTAATAACTGTTTTGATAATTTTAAATCCGTTCGAATAATGTTATCTAACTGTTGATATAATAAAATCAACCGTTGGATCTGAATAACTTGACATCATCTAAAAAGATATCGATGACGTCTTGATCGAATCTTAAAAAATAAAAGATAGAAGATTAATTCCAAGTCGAATTGTGAAATGGTTCCGCATTAATCATTATTATTTAATTAAATATCCAGGATTAATTATCTTTTGTTTATGATAAGCATAGGTAAGTAAAATAATTATTTGTCATGAGAGTGAATGACTAAAAATGTAGAGACATCCAAAAGCATCTCTGATCACTCGTAAACTCTTTCTAAAATATTTATTTTAATTCCGTTGTAAAAATAATTTTATTTATAAGTAGGCGGTACTCGGAAGGTTTTTTGTCCTAAAAAAGAAGCTACAAAAATTAATAACTCAAAATCGTATTTTATTTACTTGTAACTCAATATACTATTTATATCCTGAGTTAAGTATAAGTGAAGTAATCAGCAAGCTTTTTTCAATCCCATTAAATTGAGGACGAAAAAGTGCCAAACGGAAAAAACAAGTTCAATATTTCCATTACAAGGAACTATAAAAATACGAATAAAACTCTAAGTAACAATAGTTAACAAACGCCAGAAGCGACACCCGACCAACAAGTTATGTTTACAGGCTATTGTAAGTGAATCTGATCTTAGTCTAGATAAGCCTAGTTTATGAAGTCTAGGTCTCTTGTTATTGTCCTGTCTAGATCGAGGTGATAAACCTAGAGATATTGCCGCGTGTATTATTGGAGCTCCGATTCGTAGTCACGCGTAGGTTATGGAAATTAGTTTTTACAAACGTGTGACAACGATGCGCGTGCGCAGGTCAACAGTCGGTGAAATTTAAGGTTTAGATACTTGTTCGTTATATTACAGTGAAATTTAAGATTTCTTTTATTGTTTTAAAGGTTTTCTGCGGCACAAAAAATAATAAGTAGGTACTTGATTGTCTCTCGCCGGTCATTTGGTTTTATTTATTTGTAGAAATGTAAACTATGCCAAAATAAAATATACCTTTACTTAATTTAATTAATTCTAATATCTTTGTCACAAAATATTCTGCTTTGGTTCTTTTAAAAATAATGTTGCAACAAATAAATAAAGTCAAATATTTTCCTCTAAAAAGTAAGTTAACAATGTGAGCATAGCGAGCGAATACGAAGCAACCTTGTTTTCATAACCCACATTTGATCAAAAGAGTGGCCCGGAGCTATAACACATACATATTGATATGCAAAATTACATACAAATGAAATCAATTCTTTAGCGATTCTAATTCGATTGCACCACTCGATAAAAAGTAACATCAATATAAACTAGCAGAGTGGTAATGTGCCTTTAATTACCAATAACTGAAAGCAAACAAAAACAAATCTTTGGTTAGGTTACTGTCGTAAAGGTAGCAAGGAATTAGTTGTGATGTTTCTCGCATGAAAATTTGTGTTCAAAACTTAGGGATTTATTTACTCGTTTGGAATGTGTCTATACACATATAATTCTATAATTAAAAATACTTTCATTATTCGATATATCAATTTAATTTCGTATAGATTTTCCTGCATTTTTGTGGTTTCCGAAAATTCTTGTACGATTAAAAAAATTACTTACTAGTTCTATTTATACCAAACTTTTTATCAAGTATTCAGAATTGATTATGAAAACAAATAAAAACAGACACTTCAAAAAGGTAATGGGTTCCATTTTAATCTAATTATAGAAGCTTAAAAGATTAAAAGCTGGATTATTAATGCACTTTCAATTGCTATTATTAACACTCATTCACACAATCATAAGTGCAAATAATTACAAAATATTGAGAGGATATTTTTAACCATTGCTTCATACCATGTTAACCTTGTAAGTGGATTACAGGACGTTGACAAAAGGTTTAAGTCCTCGTTACTTTACTATAAATAGTTTGTCTGTCGTTTTTCTTTGTTATAAATACGCACTTCTACTTTTTTAATATTTGGAATGTGGAATTGAATAATTTTGTTGCTTGCGAACTTCGTAAAGGAATTTGTATTACATGTAGGAGTTTTCTAAGTAAAGAACTAAATTGGGATGAAATTGCTCTATTTTTTTAACAGTAACTTTATAATATAGAATGAGTTTGGCTATAGCCGGTGCATTAATTACTAATTTATTAGAAGTAAAATGAAAAGATAATCCTTTGACACAATCAAAATGGATGATACGGAACCCTCTTATTGTTTTGTTCTAAAGATATTCGTTAACTTTTCACTCGCAACACGTCGACAGTGAGTAGTGAGACAAGAGCTCAGAGTTTTCGTGTTTGGAAGCTGCAAAAACGAACGATTGTCTCTGACTTCAACTTCGCATGTTAACGTTCCGTGTTATGCTCCATAAACTGTGAATATTCTCAAATTAATCTCCCGATTAAAATATTTACGCTGAAGTATTGCCGGTCGTGTATCGATGCGTTAAACTAGACGTCAGAATCAACTTGCGAGACAGAATTGACGTTACAGACGAGGTATCGTTGGGAAAAATGTTTAACTTTTTAATACTTTTTAATTGCACGCATGATGCGTTACTTGTCAAACATTAAGCCCATAGCGTGTTTTATGTTCTTATTAGATCAATGATGAGGCGTATTATTTACTTTTTTATAAACTGACGAACAGACAATTTGTTTTTATTTTAGTAGCAGACGACATTTAATAAATGGAAACTCAAAACAAGTGACTTTGATTTGAAGCAGATACCTACTTGTTCGTTATATCTATCGATTTTTTCAGAAGTGACATTACAATCTACTGTTACTTTTTCTACATTCAAAGCAGTATAATTTAGTATCCCAAATAGAGTCCTTTATTTTCTACAGCCAATGGAATACTATTTCTAGATGCTAATTATTCTTGAACGATGATATTAATTAGGCATCGCTTGAGATGGACATATTTTTATTCCATTTTCTTTTAAGTCACGCTTATAAACTGGTATCGTATCAGAAACGCTGACTTTATATCAGTAATGATTAATAGCTGTAGTTTTTGCTTTTCTTGCATTGGAAACCTCAGACCAAAAACATATTAGACTCAGTGTGTTCAGAAAAAAAGTGAGGTCAGAATTTTTATTTTTTTACGATCTGACGTATGTCACTGAACACGATCTGCCGAGAAATGTACTGGGAACTTTATCATTTGTTATTAACCTTATATATTTCCCTATTACGCTTCTTTGTACCGAAGATTGCGTCTATATATTTTTTGGTCTGTGTTGGACGCTCGTAAATAAGTGCAGATACGAGTACGTTGACTGTTTATTTATGTAGCTTGATGGTGTAGCTGGAGGCTGTTTGAGGCATTGTGTTGTGATATTTTGAATTGGATACAACTGGCCTTGAACTGCCTGGCGCACTCTCATAATATCGGTCAAGACACGTCTAGACAGACTAATTATGTAGCGTGTTACTGCTGAGTATATGTGGTTCTCAAATCTCTTATAGAGTTTAGGGAACAGTTCAGAGGTATGTATGTACGTATTTTACAGATTCATAGATATTTACTATGATAAAGTCAATAATTTGCAGGAAATATGAATGCAAATAATTTAAGGTAACAGTAAGCTTTATCTTCGCTTCTTAACGCCTTAATTAATGTGCATGGTCACGTTAACGCAAATAAAGTACATAAACGTAGCATTACTTAAAACTTCAGTAAGATTAGTGCCAGTTAAGGAGGTTCTGAAGCACTAAGGTCCCCTTATCGCAGCAGAATTTAAACAGAGCCTAGTATCAAGCGTTAGGAAGCATTTATTTCAACAAATCTACCTGTTCTCGTGTTCAGGAATTCCAATAAACCCGGAGAGCGTAAGCAATGAACTCATAAAACTCCGTACCCAGACGGCACATATTGTTCAAACAATACGAGACCACATCTTACTTTGGTATAGAAATGAACGTCACACTGTGTTACCATGCAGCACTCTTTCAGTCTAGCTTGTGCTCTTTTATTTGAGCTTTAGCTATTAGGTATGTATAAAAAATCCTGGTTTTTCTTAATAACAGGATTACACTGTTAGGCCCTACGGATGAACTTTTTTTTTAATTATTAATAAAAATAAATCGCGAGCAGATGGTTTTTTTCTGCCCTTACGTCGAATTATTGACTCTACACACATATTTGAAAGTTCCCTTCTTTAAGTAACGGAGTAGTACTATAAAGACATTATTAAATCGACATGGTATTTTATGTACCAATTTTGCAATATAGGGATAGCAACTAAGTGATTTTACTAAGAATAAAAACTGCAATTTCTGAGTTACCAAAAATTTGTTTTCTTAGTAGAGAATTGAAAACAATTGCCTCAATCATACGAAATTTTAAATTCTTAGTGAATACTTTTACATTTTTAGTTTTAATTTTATAAATAATGCATGTATGAATTTTGTTTTATTTATTTTTAGCTTGTAATATTATTGTTACTTATCTTTAAAAAATATAAGTAGAGGATATTTTTAAAGGAACTTATCTCTCAAGTTAGCCTAAATCTATCGGAACCTAAGTAGTACCTAGTGGCTTCATGTCTATTACAAGCTCATGATATAAGGCATCCTTGTAACTTGTAGCCATTATTACGGTCCCGTTGTGATCATCGACACTATGAATTTTAATAGGAGTGTAATAATGAAGTCGCGTGCTTCGTACACGCGATAACTGGACAATCTGACAACCCTAGGAAGTCCTTAATGGCATTCTAGTTTTCAATCTTGAATAACAATTATTACGTTAAAGTATAATGTACTACTTGATTTAGCTACATGAATGTTATGATTATATACTTAACCGTGTAGAATTATTTTTACGAGAGTCAGTAAGAATAATAATAAGTACTTATATCATTTATAATGATATACTTATATTTGTAATATTATTTGAATGTACTTATGTATAACACAAATGCTACATTGAATTTATTAAAAATAAATTGTTACTATGCCAAACTTAAAATTCGTATTGCAGACACAGCATAACGCATTGTTTTTAAAAAAGGTTCCAAAATTAACTTGGACCGGCGTATAGATTAATAAATTAACTACTTACTTAGCTGAAACACGAAAACATTTGAAAGTACAATTAAAAAAAAAGAAATTAGGTTACTAAAATTAAATTGAGAGACTTTAAACGTGAAGTCTTGATAAAGTGTCACCCAGATAAGAGTTCTAATGAATCCAATTAGTCGTACCTACATGTTTGCCGTAAGCGGAGGAAGTTTCTCACTTGTCCCAATAAGGTAACTGTATGCATCGTGTCAATTTGTTACTAGAAATGCAGGTGAAATGGCCGAATAAAAACTTACAAGAATACAACTTTCTTGACTTAAACTACATTATAACAGGGTAAGATTTAAAATGATCTATAATGTTGAAATACAAAAAAAAATTTTTAACAGGGTTGCCACACTATAAAAAATAATTTTGAAGAAAAATAAAGATATTGTGGTGGTGTATAATTGTACAATGGGTATGTATCCTTACCGTTATTACTTAATCGTTAACCGTGTTTGGAGATTTGGGGATTTTTTAATTGAGTATAATTTAGCCAACTCTATAACAAAATTCGTTAGGCTATATTACTGGGTTGACAACTAATTATTGAGTTTATTTTATTCTTACTTTCATATAAAATCCGCAATCGCATACCTGACAACCCTATATTACTACTATAATAAAATTTCCATCTTATCAGAAAAAATAATAAAGATGTTAGACCGCGAAATCAATCTTCTCTTTCAACGAAACGTTTAAACGCTCTTTGTCCGAGAAATCGATAACAAGACAGTATCGATATTTGCTTAGAAATCAATTATATTGTCCTGATTTAATAATCGAATCAGCGTCGGCTTTTTTGAGTCTAGCAACTTTTTTTTTAGAAAAAGAAAAGTCAATTTAAGCGCGGAAGTTTTATCGTCTGTGGTGTACCTAATAGTTTTCAATTGAGAACAGTTTCTTTTTAAATTAAAACTATGTTATTACAAGTACGCCAAATTGAAACTTTGCTTTAGTTATTTGAACCACCGTATTCTTTTTATTTTCGTTCTATACTGTATTGGTGTTTACAAATAAATATGTATATTAACTTCAGCGTGTCATATTTTGTTTTCTTTTTTTTTGTCCTGTATTGTATTTAATTCTTTCTTTCTTTGTTTTTAGAAGTTTCGTTATCAATAGAAGTTACTTTAAGTACCTACAATTACTATTTTGGCATAGTTCTATTGACCCACAATTCTTAACTTTTTATGTTAACCTGTAATTAACTTTGTGGTTAATCAAAACTGGTACGGCACCTCGATTTACTAGGTATAGAGAAATTACCGCGTAAATTTCCAGAAACTTAATAAATGACCGACGTCACGTCGCCAACAAATAATCTTTATATAGGAGGCTCAGCCCAAAAAAATATCATATTTTATAGACGCAGTTTTCGAAAAAAAGAGGTCAATTTTTTTTCTTTTTTTTTTACGATCTGAAGTCTGTCACCGAGCACGGCCTGCCGACCAATTACCGGCAAACGTTATCATTTGTTATTAACGTTATGTTTGTTCTTAATACGATTTTTTGTTGTTGTTGTGGAGTATCTTGGAGCCCTTCTCAGTTATGAGGAGAGACCCGTGCTCAATAGTGGGCCGTTAATGTGTTGAGACCACGATTTTTATTAGTAAGGCAGTTAGATTATAAACATAAATTGCAGAACAACGTCTACGCTGGCGTCTAGTTAATATAATTTTATGGTTCTACACACAAACGAGCTTTAGCATTGCAACTCCTTAGCATAATGTAAATGTAAGAATTTTTCTTCATCGGTGATAAATAGGGGAGAAAAAGCTGAATTATTTCTTCATGACTGGATGTCGGCGCAACACACGATGGCTATATTTGACTCAATCAATACACGTTTCGAATATAAATTCGCTATTCTTTTTATAAGCTTTTATTTAACTTGCCATGTATGAATGTGAAGGTGGAATCTTGCAAGTGAAATATGACCAACTTCCCGGTATCTTATTGAGCTCAAATTTTTCATACTAGTCCATTCCCGATGACAATGCATGTTAATGATAAGCATGGCGTGATACTGCTGTCAGGATTGGCTCCAGACGATTGAACTCCTCAACGGTTAACAGTAGGGACATGTATACATGTAGGTATACTGGTTCAGACCCGATGACAATGCATGTTTATGATAAGCATGACGTGCTACTACCAGGATTTTATAAAAGCTTACTTTAAAAGTTTTTTAAAATTATTTTTTCCTTCGTATCTCAATGGTTTTGTCGATCAACGGAATCGGAAACCGGATTTGTGTGAACTACGAACGGACCGTAATTCGTCTGCAGTATATCATCATTATTAAGATTTATTAAGCGCTCATAGTAAAGCATTAAGTGTATGACCATATTGAGCAACTTTGGGCGAAGTCGTTAGAACGGTGACCGAATGGCTTACATGTCTCGAGCGCTTCAGTACTTCCATAATTACTCTTACTAACTAGTAGGGGCCATTTAAGTAATAAGCAGTATTTAGTAACCCACTAGTAAGCAAAGCTCTTTCCTAGTTTTACAAAAAAAATTGCATAACAAACCACTTCCCCTAAAATTGTTGGACACTTTGATGATAGCCATATTATCTGGATGTAAGGAGCTCCATCCTTCATCACCGACGCTTCGGTTACCTTCTAACTCCTTCTAGAAGTGGTCTACATCAGATTGTATAGACCACTTCAAGATAGCATAGATCCCTGTGACGATAACCGTATTAAGGGTGCAAGGAACTCAATTCTTCATATTTTCCGGCGCTTGGGATATTTCTCAACTCCTAATTCTTCCTTGATTTGATCAACATTGAATTCGACACCTACTAGAGTATTAAAACGCCTCAAAAAGAAATCGAAGTTTCGCGGGATTAAGTAATCAATACTACACACGCGCGTATATTATGCTCTGTGTAGTAAAATAGCACGTTTGCTTGGGTCAATTAAAAAACAATTTTGCTGTCGGAATATTCAGGTCTTTAATCTTCGCAAATTGAAATTGGCCATCAATCCTTTCAAGATACAAAAAATAATTAAGAAGCCATCAATACAGTTGTCTCATATTTATCAAATTAAATACCTTCCGATTTCCTGCCATTTTTAATAGTCTTTAAAATCAGTTTTATAGCTCCTTCTAACTATTAATGGCTGAACAATATTAAATTTAATTATTTCTTCGACTACCGTAAAGATTGGTAGTCTTTAAATTGGTATAATGTAACCAAGGGAATAAATTACTGCTATCTAACAGCATCATTATTCTTTAAATTGTTTTGGCTGGGATCGGCTCTCGTAATTACATTGTCTCTAATTGCTACGTGCCGTTTGGCGTTTATATCATTTATATCACTATATCAGTAAGGAAATGAAAAACTTGCACTACTTTTGGAATATCGTAATAAATAAAGATAGTATGAAAGATGTGCGAAGAAGTTTCTTTTCCCAATTTCTTCTCCTTCATGTGAAAGAGGGGTAGCTTGAAAAAGTAGCTTGCGTTTGCTAGCTAATGTGTTCACTACCTAGACTGGCTACATACAAAGATAATAATATTACCAGTAATAATATAAATGACATAATAATAAAAATTACAATGTAAACCTCAGACGAAGCCCTACCACCTAGCAAATCGTTTCAACTTTTATTACAATAATTGTACAATTCGTAATGCGTGGTAATAATCTGAAACTTGCACATACGAGGTATTAGGCGTGAGGGAACAAAACGGTCACAAAAATAAAATAAAATGCGATGCGAGTAGAACTAAAATGGATACGAATATCAGATATTTGTATTAAGATACACGGTTAACAAGTATTAGGATATCAGATATTCTCTTGATATCGATCAAATTACATTTAAATTTAAATGATATTTAATTTTAAATTATTAACAAATACTAAAAATAAAAAAAATGAAATTATCAAGTTGAGATCCCCACACAATAACCTTGTTTTTTCGTATCTTTTATAGATGATAGTACGGAATCTCTCGTGTGCGAGTCCGACTTGCACTTGACCGGTTTTTATTAACCGATTTCAAAATAGAAAGAGGTTATCAATTGTACATGTATGTATGTATGTAATATTATTGAAACTGCGAAGTTTTTACACAGGATTATTTTCAGTAGTATCGTTTTCTTACGTCAATATATTCAATAATAGGGATATCAAAAATATCAGTCTGTTAACATCACTAGTTGGGAACAGCCGGCTCAGTTCACCCATAGCTTACGTGTGGTCAGTCAACTTTGTTTTTCTACTTATCCCGCTCAAACAAAGCTTCCACTCCACGCCTCGGTGGTTTCATAAGGGGTTTGTTCTGTACCAGTTTTTGAACTTTTCCGACCTTTTTTTAATGCTATCCGATTTCGTTTGTGGAACTATTGTACCTACTAGAGATAGCAAGTTAAAGTCTAAGAGTGTTAAAAAAAATCGTTATTTTTT
Organism: Lerema accius; assembly: GCA_001278395.1. Classification (NCBI taxonomy): domain Eukaryota; kingdom Metazoa; phylum Arthropoda; class Insecta; order Lepidoptera; family Hesperiidae; genus Lerema; species Lerema accius. The sequence goes on from LGAG01000792.1 coordinate 111,194, forward strand.
TACCCGACTGTGCAAAAAGGGTAATGATTTTGAGCGTATCTATGTAATAATATTTGTATCTCAGACGAAAAAATATAATACGAGTAGATATAATATTCAGTGTTCAGAACAAAAAAGTAAGGGACCTACCTAAATTTTTTTCTTTTTTTTTTTGCTATTTGACATAATATGTCACTGAGTACGGTCTGCCGAGCAATGTACCGGGAAACGTTATCATTTGTTATTAACGTTATGTTATTCCCTACGCTTTTTTGTTCCGAAGACTGCATCAACATAATTAATTTTTCGTCTGTGATGGGTATCATTGAATTTGTCTCGATTATGAAAGTGACATACATACCTAGGCTATATTTTTTTAAATACTCCTCATTTGCAATAATCGTGATTTTTGTTTTTCTATTATTGATTAGTACTTTAATTTAGGTTTTAGTGATTCATGTGTATCGTTGATGATTTATCGGCAATTTCTCCAAAAAAAACTTTTTTCTACTTTTAAAATATTTGCCATCTTTAATCATTTGTCAAAAGTGTAGTACACATTAGATATTCACTGGGCTATTATTTTGCAGTCGCTCCCACAGTTTTCGCCGTCGTAGGCAAAATGTACAGTTATTGTTTAACAGAGCGCATTGCAAATCGGACGCCACTAACGAGCTGACTGTACAACTTCTTTTGGGTTCAGTAGGCAGGATCAAAGCCACAAAGGATCGTATTTTTCCACATATTGAAAAGAAAAAAAAGTCATCTTTCACTTATTGCTTTTCGAAGAAATAAAAAAAAAATTATAATTATAACATTAATTGGAAATAAATATTTCACCACATCACCCTCAAATCCATGTGTCTTATTAATTTTTTTTTTATTTTCTTTACACTGCTGGTAAAACCAAACCTTTCTC
>LGAG01000795.1:30172-41649 GCA_001278395.1 Lerema accius
CTACGTTAAATCTCTTTGCCAGCGGCAAATAAGTTGGTGAAATAGGTATGTCATGGATGTGTATTTAATATTATTCATTATTAATCGTAGCCTTCGAAAAAGGAACGTACCTAGGTACCAGATTGCAATTCCATAATTCTAACTCTGTTTGAGCACTCTAATGTTGAAAGTATAACTATTTGAGGAAACACCTACTAGACAAACATAAGTCTAAGAATAAAGGAACAAGAAATGTATCTGTATAAATACTGTTTCTATGTAGGTACTGTTTTTATAAAAATCGTCAATAGAATATTTTGTCATAAATGACATTCAGGCGCTCAAACGGTGCTTGACAATTAACTCTGACATAACTTTGGCTAAGACTTCTATAAATAATTTGAATTTTAATTAGATTACTCTCAGATACCTACCTACAATATAATAGCCAATATTATAGTAGTACCGCTGTAGTTTATAATGAAATTACAAATTTAAATATGACCCGAATATTTGCAATTACACCATATTAGTACATACCGATGAATCATGAGGCCAATACAGTAAATTTAACTTTTATCTTGAACTCCAATCAAAAGTGAGTCACGTCAATTATCAAATAATCTGTTTATTTTTAAAATAATTCGCGTTATCTACTTGTACGCTCACATTATATATAAAAAGCGCCATCTAGGTGCGAGTAGCGGAACTTAGTTACGTATTGTGTTCGCGCCAAAAAACTCATGAATGGATGGGCGCTGAGTCACGCCGCGCGCCGCCGGCCATCGCGCCATTCATCTCATTGACTCAGAACGTTTCTTAGAAATAAACACTTGTATCGAACTAAACCATCGTAATTACCAGTTAGCAGTTAGCTAGCTAGCAGCTAGGATAACAGGTATTGGCTTTGTAATCGCTGTTGCTGGCTTGTTACTCTCTTTTCACGAAATTTACGACACTGAGTTCAGAGCATGAGATAAAAAATTTTTGCCAAGATGCTATTCATTATATTAAGTACTTAATTAGGTACATAAAAATTTGTAAGCAGGGTAGGGGTAAGCCAAGTTTTTAAACAAAATGCTAGATAATTATGGTTATAAAAGATTAAGAAAAGCAAGTAATTTTTAATGAAAGAAAGTCAGAAAATATTTTTAATGAATAATTAAAACTATCGTCGAGTAAGTATACAAATTCACTATACGAGCTGAGATTCCTCGCATACCTACTGCATCGGGGTCAGTGATCCGGGGTGGCGGCCCGCGCTGGCCGTGTGGGAACTATCTGCAGTCTGAGTAGCCCGCTAACTAGTTTTATTCATTCGCGACCGCATACCTCACCTCTATCTCAACCGAATTTTTTTATACCAGCATTGCACGATCGGGTAGAAAGGTGCTCAATATGGTCGCATATTGCTCCGAATATTTTTGAAAGAACCTTTAAGATAAATTAAAGAAAAGTACCTATAATAGGTAGCTAATAATGCTATTGATTAGGGGCGGGGAACACTACGAGTAGCGAAGGTTGTAGGTATTGGACTGAAGAATAGATGAACTGTTGTGACAATACTATTGAAAAAACTAGAGGATTTTATAAAATTGTGACTGTGACACATAATTTCTCGACGGATTTAAATGAAAACTTGTAAATGTCTTAAGAATTAATGACAATAATTTAGCACTTTAGTTACATTAAAAACGACATTATTTTACAACCGTAAAATCGCGAAGCGGCACTAATCGCAACATTACATTACCGTGAGAAATCAAATTTGATTTGAGAGCATCTCATCAGTGAGTCATTGTGAATCGCGCGCGTGCGCGGGAGGGAATGCAGTGCGTTCGCGCCAAAATACAGGAATCCAGGGCCGAGAAGAAAACAACATTCTATGATCGGCCAGTTATTTGTCATCGAATTCTTTTTAAATGATGTTCCTATTTAGCAAACTTTTTTACTGCTTACATGTTAATGTTTGACCACATGCTAACCTGATGATAGGAAGTGGTAATGAGCTTTAGGTAGTAAAAAGACTGACTTACAAAAAGTCTATTTACTCTTGTTTTGAAAATATTTACATTATACCTATGTAGCCGAACGGAAATATTGAGCCTAGATTAGATAGTCGTCCTTGTCGGTACGGATCTTAAATAAAGAAAAGTGTTAGGTACTACTTATATAAGAATGTTCAGACTCCGGTGTCCTTGGACATTTGTTTCTTAATGACCGATGTCAAACTTTCAATTCAATATTCAGATTTATATCCGTGCACTGACCCACTTTCTAGTGCGGTGAGTAATATATCTTAATTACACAACATAAGTAATCCGTCGGATGAATCTTGTGTATTAGCTGAATAGTTGGTTGTGGTGCGGAAGTGAGTCAATGTTTACTAGGAACTGGATGTGATTCAGTGGTTCCGGATTGAGTCAATATATTTGGCTCAAGGCGCTTTGCTTCCCGGCTGAGATCGCCATGTGGGTATTCACGTGTTTTGGGTATGACTGTGACTGTACTACAGTACATAGTGCAGACCCTTTCAATAGAAGTTAGCAACAGTTTCATTTTCAGACTTTCCATCCAATTAGAAAATCAAATAATTTCCGTGACCATGACATCGGCCTAAATAATAGATCAAACCAAACTCGTAGCCCGCGCCTGATTACAGAAACTTTGAATTTATAATAAGTAGGTACCTACAAATATTACTAGGAATAGGAAGTACAGTAAGGTTACTAAGATTAGTTATTATCTAGTAGACAATCACTGAGCTGTAGGTACTTAATGATTGCCAAGTTGTATTGATTGGGTCGGCAGTTAGGCCGCGTGTGTCACGGCGCGAGCCGGCGCCGGCGGCTCACAAAAACTCCGTGGGAGAGTAGGATGTGTCATCTGTACGATGGTCCGTCACCGAATTGCTATGTACAATCGTGGTTATAAATTCCTTATTTAATGAATTTATTTACAAAATCAAAGCGCTCATAACACTGCGCAGCGGCAGATTGCGTCGATTTTAAGTGACAGATAGGCGCGGTCGGCAAGGGAATGGAAAGCAATTCAATACTTCAGAAGGCTCTTCAAGCCGTCCCTTAGTAGGACCGCCTATTATCGTTAGATGACAATCGTTAAGCTATGTCGGAGGAACTAGGGTGACTTCAAAACTTGCGGCACTTGACTAAGCCACTAAATCCTCCGTCTAAAAGCACGGGAGCATTGTGGTGGTACTCGTATACCTATGATATGATCTTGACCTGCTCATGATTTGAGGCCAGAAGTAGGTGAGGTCTGTCTTGCCAATATACTATGCTCCTAGAGGGACAGTTCTTTGAGGTTTTATAGAGGAAAGATTCCGAGCAAAAACTGTTTTATTATAGAGTTACATGTTCATTTCGTTTTGGGTGTGAAGCCCCAAGTGACATGATAAATGTGAGACCGGTCTGAGGCCGAGACGTCCTTCGGTGTATCTCGTAACCGCAGTGTATGTATATGTGTGTGTGTGTGTGTGTCCTGCTAGCGACCACGTCGCCACTCAACTAACCGAGTTGATTTGAATTCCATTTGGAGCTCCGTCGCCATTGGTGGACGTCATTGTAGACACTCCCCGCGGCGCCGGAGTCCAAATTATATGGTATTATATACAAATACATCCCACGCGGTTATTTTTGTAAATATCTGCCGCAGACGACCTCATGCTAAGAGCTCTGCACTCTTTTTATTTTATTAGAAACTCTACATTACTTGGTCTCGATCATATTGGTCACATAAAAAAGTTAATAAATGCCTGTCTACGCGAACTGTACCTTCATTTTGAGTTATGTGGATAAGTTAACAATGTATTTTCCGTTTAATATATAGGTAGGTAAACAGTAATTCTTAATTATTTCGAATATTGAAATGTTCTACCAAATACTGTTATGATTTTAAATTGTCTGCAAATTTCGATATGGTTGCAATGTTACCTAGTTCAGCAGAGTGTAGTCTAGCTCTCCTAGTTGAACCTGGGCAGATTCACTCCTCTTCCTCATCTTATTCCAATATTACAAATACCATTTTGCAACTAATTTTATACCTAGAAGGGAAATTCAGTGCTTAAATTACAATTTTAGTTACTACCCAACTACATGATTAGTAATTATATCTAACATCTCATTAAATTATTAGCTACGAGTACCTACCTAGTCTCCTGAATGTAAATCTTATCTTCTGGTTATAAAAAAAGCTAGCCGACCGGGATAAGGAAAATGGTGTACCTACTGAAATTCATTCATACAAATTTATGTACCCACGTGGGATGTCTGTTCAGGAAGTTAAATTTATTACATGATAGTTTTCTGAGAATCCGTCCGTCCGTCCGTCCGCCTGACGCGACGGAGTAGGCGCCGTTGCTATTTAGGTACTATTCTTAATTGATAGGGTATTATTACATCTTGGTACGTAGGTACGTAAACTAGATTTCATTGAAATTAATCCGTTTAAAAATATTATTAAAAAGTTGAACATAAGGAATAAATTGGATCAACTGGTAAATCCCTAGTCACTTACAGCTTGTTTTTCGCAGAATTCCTTGAGTTAGGGTAAGGTTGCGCAAGTCGTAGGTACCCCCTAAGGAAAATACGGTGTAATATTCACTATAATTTAAATAAAACAAAATATTATGCTTTTATTGAATCTTTATTTAGTTGCCTCTTAATCAACAGTCACAGAACAATCAAAATCATTTACTAACATAGTTATTTTAAACTTTAAAAAAAAAGTTCCATCGGTACGATTTAGGCGCCCGTAGCCTAAGTCGTACCACCTATAGCCTTAGTCGTACTTAGGAATAGACTTCAGTAAAGACATAGGAAATTAAACTATGTAAAGAAATAGTAACAAAAGATCACATGAGGAACTAAAAATTATCAATAATGACATCTGAGATCAATGTTTTTTTTTGATATTAATTACGATTATCGAACATAATTTATATAATAAAATAATCTGTAAAAACACAAAAAATTAAATAACAATATCTTAAAAAATATCCTATCTTTTAGAAAATTAATGAGATTGAACTCAAATACGTTTTAATTTTGCTTTCAATACCAGCACATATAGGTCATGATGTTAATGAAACTATTGATGTTAAAGTAACTATTGTTGGAGAAGCAACTGTTGGTAGACTTCATTGAATCTTATTTCTTCATTCCGATGTTTCTAAAAAGCTTCGTCCATAGCCTTCTGCTTCCAACTGTTGTACTTTCTTTTCACTATATTAATTGCCTGATAAAAAAAATCAGTAAAGTATTAATTAGTTTCCTTAACACCTTAGTCGTACCGGTACGACTAAGGAATTTTGCACAGGTACGACTTAAGCAGTAGGGTCTCATAAATTTGAAATCAAAACTGTGACATAACCTAAAAAAGATCTTATGTTTAAGTTCGTTTAAAGTGTTGCCAGGTGACTATTACAAATATAAATTAACAAAGAAAAAAAGTAAGGATCACATTCCTGCCGCAATAAGTTTACAAATAAGTTAAAAATTTTAATGAAAAAAGGCAAAGCTTATAAACTTACTTCTTAATTTTTTTTGCTTCAAGAAGACGGACAGCGGTCCTATTGTTTATGCTTGCACGTTCAACTAATTAGTTCAAGTTTACAATGTCAGATGGCACAATTTATAAATAACAGACGAGATCTTGATGGGGTACGACTTAGGCACTGGTACGACTTGAGCAACCTTACCCTAATAGTCATTAAGTGAAACAAATTACAGACTAAAGATACAGGACCTACAAAAAACTAATCTAAAATTTACACACAAAATATATAAGTACATGAACATAGTCAAAATTAAAACTAAAATAAAAATATTAGGTACTAAGAAATTAAAAATACACAGCTTGTTAAAATTAAATAGGCACCAGAGACATTGGGTATCTTGTCTCTGATAGGCACCTATCAACTTAATAAACTATTCCCTGTAATAAACTACCCTAGTAACTGATAACAATAAACTCGCACATTCTGTAGATATCTAGTGAAGGGCGATTATGAGCATCGTCTTATCGTAAGTACTTTCTAAGTAGTTCGTAACATCACCCAGACTTCCCTTCAAATGATATTTATTATAACGTTTATGAAGTGTCGTCAATGACGTGGGGCGGAGGGCACAGGGTACAAGGTACAGGGCACACGGTACAAGGTACAGGGTGCAGGGTGCACGGTACAGGGTGCAGAGGGCTACAAGTTCCCGCGACGCTTGATGCCGCGCGCCCTTTCGTGGAACAGATATTACTCTTACAGCTTACGCTGGCTTACGACGCCCCTACCGTTGTAGCATAGTGACTTATGACTAGCGAACGATTTTTACTCGATCGCTTTATGCATTCCATTTCACACTTTAAATGGCCACTGTCATCTGGAAAGTCAACATTAATTTGAAGTCGTGAATTAAGCGGTCAAACAGTTTTGTGGTTTAATCAAACGCTAACTTAATAATAAAGATTGAGCTTTTTTACCTACTTGACTTTAGAATATTATAGAAATTATCCAGTTAATCTAAAACCTTAGCTCGCCTGGATAGCGACCACCTTTTTGCTTGACTCATCCGTCGAACTATTTATGGTGTTTTTCCCGGCCCTTGAAAGGTATCGGGTAGGATGCCTTTCATATTGTTAATTTACAAGAGCGAAATTGACCACATAATTTCGAAACTCATCTAAAACCATTTCATGCGTGTTTCTACAAATAAATTAAATAAAAACCAATATAAGTAAAGTAGTAAAGTGCAGCAGTTGGGCCGATAGTAGGGTCCTTGGCTCGTCGTCAACGCCGCGACGGTCGCTCAGCGGGTGAGCATTTGCAAGTCAATAGAGGGCGCTCCGAACGGCGGGATTACGTTGAGGGTAGTTCAGGGTTCACCAGCACTATCTTCATATCGGAACACACCGTGATCTGAGATTCAAGTTACGGGGTAGTTACTTCAAATAAACTCAACTTTTGAAATAACTCTGCTGTTTTAAACTACGTCGAAATGCCCAATTGAGAGTCATTCAACGACCCCGTAGCCTAGTTGGTAGTGACCCTGCCTGCGAAGCGTGGGGTCCTCGGTTCGATTCCCGGCCGGGGCAGATATTTATGTGACAGATAAATGTTTGTTCTCGGGTCATGGGTGTTAGTGATATGTTATTAGTGTTGTCCATGTCACCCGCGACACAGGGAATCCTACTGCGGGAGTATGAGTGTGTTAGCGTTTATTCATTATTTTGTGTTTATGTTACTGAGTGTTCTCTAAGTATTCAATGATATTTTTACTGTAAATATGTAACGTAGGTAATTGTTAAACAGCCGAAAAAAGTGTTGTCTGCTAGATTGGATGCGTCCTCATCGTCTTTACGATAGTAAATTTGCCGACTCATTCGTACATTTAACAACGAACATGTTAATTGAATTGTTTTTGTGTCATCACCTTCACGCCTAAACATAATCATTATTTCTATGGATTATTGAGTTACTATAACACATACGTAAATCTGAAACCTTAATATCTGTAACAAAACTCCACACAATGTCGCTATAATGTAATTAAGTGTTGTCAAGTGGTAACCCTGAAGGAGCGGGCGCGCGGGAGTGACGCGCGGGATCCGGGACGTCTCCGCGGGATTTATGACGTCTCAAATTAAATGACACCTTCAACTGCTCCCCGCCTTTTCCTCGTCTTGTCGGGTACATAAGTGACTATCAGACTATAAGAGAATATGATTGTACCCATTGCTGCTGTTATTTAGGCAATAAGGCAAAATTAAAAATGGATCCATGGATTTCGTTTTAAATCAATGCCACTGTTACTTCTACGCTCGTGGATCGACGTTCGACGATCTGCCTTATTAAAATATTGTATCGTGTCAGTTTTTAACAAGAGTAGTTTAGAAATGATAAGTTAGATTAAGTAGATATCGTATCGTACGAAAACAAAACCTAATTGGCAGGCTTCTCTTATTATTCGAAAGTTGCAGCGTGTTCAAAAGAAGGCAGGTACCTAGGTACTGGCGAGCTACTCGTAAGTTTCCTTCAGTCGGAATACCTAATTGATAACATACGAATCATTTCGTTCATCGTTCATGAGTCTCGTCCCTAAATTATTGTGAATTGTAATACCGGGAATCTCCAATAAAATTAATTGATTTATCGTGATCCAATATAACCGTTGCGGTCCCACAACAGTCGGCTTGCTTGATGTCGACCGACACAAATTACAGGCGTTTATTTAAACTGGACGTTAGCAGGTAACAGTTAAATGTTACCACAACGTTTTAACTACTTCCACGTAACCAATAGAGTGATGGAACATTTATACTTCAACAGCAATGACGATGCAATTCGGTATTATAGTTATAGAGTTGAGCTAATAAGGAAGACTGGCAGCTACGCGGCAACAAGTAGACGAAATAAATTGTATCTGGTGTTCAAAAATATTTGATTTCAGAATTTGTAAAGATTGGAAATAAAAAAATTACCTTAGGCGCGTAGGTAGGTACCTACTTGGCAGCCAGGCACACTTAAATTGTTTAATTTATTGATTTCCATTATTCTATCTCAAAATATCCGTAGCACACCTTTCGTCCCTAATATTTTCCGCTATTCGCCAGATATGTTTTACGTAAACTAAATATGGGATGTAAGCTAGCTGACCGAGTGACGGCTCGTGTTGTATTGGCAGTGGTATCCACTGTCCGCAGCCCACGGCCTTTAACCTCGCCTGGCTTTCACCGGCTGGTTGGCTATCATTGGCTCTGGGTGGCTGGTTGGCTGGGTGGCTAGCGGGTTGGCTGTGAGTCACCGCGGAATGCGGACCAGCCGCCGCGCCGCGAGCGCTAGCTCTACTGTCTACAGTCACCACACTGGATATAACCTGAATAAATTAATTGTACATGAAGACCGACGCTATCAGGGTTGAACTCTTTACGAAAGCTTCACTGTTCGAAGCTCTATCCTGCTTAATTACTTTCCACCGAGGTCATGTATGAATTAAATTAACGGCTCAATAAATCGACTCATAAAAATTACCATTTTTCATAAGACACTTGAATTCAGCTACGAATTATAGATCTAGGACTATGAATCTATTCAGATTCCTAAAACAAATATTAAGCAGGTTCCGTCATTGTTCTTGTAGTGTCGCGAGCTCGGCGGTCGCGGCTATCATTAACCTCGTTTAACAAGTCTCCTCTCCTCTCCTCTCCTCTCCTCGAGGATGTCTCAAGACAGGGTGGAGGGGCGGAGGCTCCGGAGGGCGGGGCCGCGCGCTCCTCCTCCGGACCGCCTCGTTGAGATTCACGCTGGCATCTTGAACAGGCGGCAGCGATTCAATATTTTTAACAAACGTATAAAAATATTTTTTTCTTGTTTCTATTACATTACAGTTTATTATAATCGCCAATGTAGAGGTAATAAGAATGTTATAGCTTTCTAAAACTGTACGTTATTGACTGACAGACAACACTAGCTCATCCAGTGGTCAAGTAGAGTCTGAATTATGACAAATCCAGGAAAACCCGGTCGAATTATAGCAGCCTTTTTATAAGCTTTTATTTAGTTTCACTTGTTCCGGTGTTTGTAATGAAATCTTGCAAGCTAAATTTCACCCACTTCCCGGTGTCCGATTGAGCTAAAATTTTACACTGGTCCAGTCCTGATGACAATGTATGTTTATAATAACCATGATGTGATATTGCTACCAGGATTGACTCCAGGCGATTGAACTCCTCAACGGTTAACAGTAGGGACTTGAAATTTTGCATTTTAACTTTTTAGTTCTTTTTCTTATTAACAAACGTAATAAAAGCTTGTTTAAAAAAAATATTTTAATTCTACTTGTTTAAAGCTTAGGTATATGATTATGTTAATATATCGAAAAAAAAACAGCTAAATTAATCTTACGTCTTGATCACTTATGATTTGTACCACACGTAAAGTTTCTTAGAATCAGAGGCGAATGTCGAAGACGCACTCGTAATAAAGTTTCCCAACACTCGGCGCTCGCCGCCGGATCACTTCCAAGATAATACTTACTAGGTACTCGATAAAATTATACTGATTTATGTTAACTATCTAGTTTTCCAAGCTGCACGCAGTGCACCAATACTTATAAGTGCGCCAACACTAAAACAGAGCTCTGATTTGCCAATCCATAATCATAAATTTGAAAAAGTTAAAACAAGTTGTTGATTTTAATTAAGATGGGTATGTAGAGTCTATAGGTAATTCTTCATCGCGGTTAAAATGATTCATTTCTTTTGTGCATGATTTAATTAGTGAGTCGCGAGTCATCATTTCTAACACTTCAACTGGAAAAATGTGGTACGCAGGTACCTACCTAATACCTTTTCGCTTTGTTAGTCTCTTACTAGGTAGGTACAATTATCGCTAGAGCATCGGTGTCTATTTTAAAATGTGCTTCGTCATTTCAAACAGCACGGAAACAGACAGTTTCCTTCTCAGATTTTTCCTTCAGATTAGGTAGGTACCATAATATACCTACCATCGTTCAAGGATTTTTAATTTAAGATACCTACATGGGTAATTATTATTAACTTACCAACTTATCAGCTACATCGACTGCAAGGCGAGTAGCGTGCGCGAGACGACACACTATTACGATTAGACTATCTTAAACAGAAATAAAGGGCGAAAATCGAAACATTATTCAACAAAGAGGATGAGATCGGTATCGGGGCGGGTCGGGGGCAGTAATGAGTGCCGATATCGCCGCTGGACGCCATGCATTATGCATGTCGAGACGTTTATTACTGTTGCTAGATCTATTTTTATTAAATTAACCCACGGAAGGGATCGTTCGTAATCCCGACGGCGCGGCGGCGGCGGCGCGTGCAGTCTTCGCTGAACTTGCGGAACTTATTAAACTGTTAATAAAATAGTTTTGATTTCACAGACATTGAAAGGAGTGTTTTAAAAAGATTGAATTTCATAGCTTCTGGGATATCTAATAGGTATTACGGTTGTTGCATGTGATATAATAGTTCATTACATTTGCATGTTTCTCTTAATACTTACGATAGAACGAGGTAATGTTAGCTACCAATGTTTTGTGAGTCATAAATTATGTTGTGGCACAAACTTGGCTCCTGCTGTACCTACATACTGATGAAATGAAATAGAAAATTATGTTTTAAAGAGGTGATCTAGGGTAAATAAATTGAAAGCATTTTAAATTAGGTATCACTAGCTTTTTTAAATTATTATTTTTTAACCATTAGGTACTTGCCTTCGTAATTACCTGAGTTTTAACGAGGTTAGGTACGAGTATATTAGGTAACCCAAATGAGAAATTTATTAACTGAGCCATTACCTAAGCAACTATTTGCAAATAAGAGAGGGATTTTTTTGTGATTGAGGTCATTGATCTCGGGACAGTTCCATGTTAAATTAAATGAACACATATGTCTTCGCAATCCCTGGGACGGCGCGATATATCCTTCAAGGATAACATCTTGAGGGCCAG
>LGAG01000797.1:1470-24198 GCA_001278395.1 Lerema accius
CGTTCAACGGTTAGACCGTGAAGGAGGGACAAACATCCAAACATCCAAATATCCAAATATCCAAACATCTTTACAAACTTTCACATTTATAATATTAGTAGGATTTACACTTACTTATTATTTAAACTGCTACAGATGAAAATCCGTAAAATGGTTCTAATTTAGCTTTGACAAAACATTGTTAGTATGAGTAATCTCACGTACTTTTAAAATAGGTTCCAAGATTTAAAAGCTTATATAAAGGTTTTCAGTGTTATCAGGTGTAATCAGGAAGTAGGTATATTAAACCATTAGCTTCTCAAAAATGGTAAAAATAAAGCGAGTAGTGATGTGTGTATTCTACCCACGATGCGACGTCAGAGTCCAACGTGCCCGCGGCGGCAGACTAATTTTGCAGTTAATATATCTGCACTGATTGCTGGGACACACGGGTGCAAGTGTTTATTTACGACGCCATACTAAAGAGGATGCCTCAAAATTACGATTGTGAGACACTAAATAAGGACAGGAAATTGATGGCGACAGGTATTTGCTTGCGAGAAAAGTGACCAAAATTCTGTTGGGTATAATGCTTCAAATTATACAGAATATACTTCTGGATAGTGATAGGGTTGTATAATGTTAGAGTGATTTTTATTGTTTAATTATATTATTGTTGTATTTTGTTTGTTTCGTTAATGGGTATTTAAATTGTGTACAGTATAATATCGTAGGAAATCGTGTTTTGACGATTGAAATGAAAAAAGTTGAAAAATTTATAATTGAATTTGTATAAGTTATTTGTTTCTATCTATCCTTTCCTATGGATGTCGCACGTGGTTATTGTTATAGCTTAGCACTAGAAGTATCTTCAGTATCGCCCATTCACACCAACAACACAAAAGCCAAAATAAAATTATAATTTAAAAAAATTAAACCAATTTCAAAAAAGGTAACTGAAAAGTACGAAATAACGGATTAGGGACATAGAATTTGTTTTAAGGTCGGTGTGGTTTTACTATGATAACTATATTGCCACCGACCTCAAAAGAAATTCTATGTCCCTAATCCGTTATTTCGTACTTTTCAGTTACCTTTTTTGAAATTGGTTTAATTTTTTTAAATTATAATTTTATTTCATACTTTTTAGTTTACACTTTTAACTAAAAAGAAGATTATTTTATGGGTATTGTGATTAATTATATGCTAATTAGAATTTCACTAAGGTTTAGAGCAGTTTTCCCTTAGATAACACGCTAACTCGTACATATAACTCGGACCATTGGGTCCGTATGAGAATTTTTTTTTTTTGGAAATTCGGTTTTTTTCAAGCGCACTGCAATTTGACCAGGGTTTTAAGACATTTTCTCTTTGACACCATACATGTAGCTCGTAATATTAGGCTATGCCGTGATACGTTTTACTCCATATCTCAGAAACTACTGAACCGATTTGAATAAAAAATATACTGTTCCCTAATTTGGAGTAAGTGTAGTCAAATAAAAAAAGAATGGTCCAAATCCGATAATTCGTTTCGGAGCTACGCTTGGACAAACAAACAAACATACCCAAATACATACATACATACATACATACATACATACATCTATGAAAATTTGTATATTTGTTTAGAAAGCCCTTCTAGATAATCCTGTGTAAAAATTTCGCAGTTTCAACAATATTACATACATACATGTAGAATTGATAACCTCTTTTTTTGAAATCGGTTAAAAAGTAGGGAGAAACAAGTTTTGACTGATCTGTAACTTAATAATTAAATGAAACCATAGACATAATTGTACGAGTACATAGGTTAACAATATGTGTAAGGTCTGATTACATAAATATGACCTAATAAATAGCATTGCATACGGTAATTTTGCAGTAGCCTGCGGTGTTCCGGCGGCTCTATATATCGGCGGATGCATAAACAGCTTTTTGTTCTGTCGGTACAGCACAGCAGCTTTTGTTAATGAGCGGATAGAAAGCCCATTACTTGCAGAACGAACAATCCCGGCTGTAACGTTCATTGCGACATTTCGTTTTCGTAATCTCCTTAATTATACAACTTTGGTTAACGGTATAATTAAAAGCTATTTGTGCTATGTAAGGTTTTTATAGGTGATACAGGTACTAGGACATAGTTTTAAAATGTTGTTCCATTTAAAATCATAATGCCGAAGCTGTTTCATTCTACGTTCCTTTATTATATTACGATGGCGTTACATAGAGTAACGTTTTTAAGCAATTACAAGTACCTATATTGAAGATAAACAACTTATGCCAATTTCCACTCGGAATCCGTTTAAAATAAGACTATTCGGGTAGAAAACTGATCAATATGCTGATAGGCCAAAGAACTGTTTATAAATTATAATCTCAGATCTAACTATTATGGAATTCATTATATCATCAAAAAAATATGCAAGAAATCTTATAAGATTCTGTACCTTGCAAATGAAATTCATAGTGGATTTTACGTTGTATAAAATGTTCTAACCCTACACAAGTCACATTTATTCAAATGCTGAACAATGTATAACATTATACAATAATAGTTGAATTAGTATTGTTAAAACACGCTGATCCGCAACCCTATATAGTTTCGGTGTGTATAATTATTTCGGATTGTTAAACCGAGGTCAGAGGGAATTGCAAGTCGCGTGGCGTGTAGGTTGACAGGTGGGTGCTGGCCACCCCAGTGTATAGGTATTGAGGGTGAGACCCTCCCTGAATAGGACACAACATTTCTATGCATAAAGATTTTATTAATTTTTTGACTTTGGTAGGGGTTGATTTGCAATGGAACGAATGCATAAAAATGTACATCGAAAAATATGTATTTTTTTCTTAATACATTATCAACATTATCATTTAAAATTAATCCTATTTCGGATAATTGAGGGTTTGAGTGATTAGTAGTGTTAGTAACAAAATATAATACCAATCTTTTCTGGGAATATATTTTTGTGAATTCCAATAGATAACAGACATGTAGTAGACTAAAGTAGCATCAAGTTACTTGTAAAAATTACCATAAATCACCATAAAAACCGCAACCGACGTGTGTCGCTATGAAGTGTGAAAACCTTTTGTCCAGAAATTTGGGGGATTTTCCCTCTGTGCTTTAGCTGTTCAAAGTGTTTGATGTACTATTATTAAGTTTTGAAGTGCTGTTATTATGCTTCTGCGTGAGTTGTAAAAGTGTCATTTAGAAACTTTTAATGTACATAGTAGATTGTAGATAGATAGATAGTAGATTTTCCAATGCTATGCTCATATTACTCGTAAATGGATATAATGATAAAACATTTTTATTTACGAAACTGGTTTTTCTCACAAGTTTAATTTGTTTTTTTATTTTATTTTTCATTTACTAATCTGCTTTACACACCCCCACTATACAATTTATAAAATAGGTACTAGAGAACCGTTAAAATATCAAATTACTACTCCGAAATTCAATCATGAAAATAGGAGCAATAAAAATCATTCGGTTTTCTTTCATTGTATTCAAGACTCTCTTAAATTTCAAAGTTTAATAATAATTCTATAACTAACCCCGCATGCACCCAGCTCAACCAACAACAATTGAGAACCGGTCATATTCATTACAATGCATTGCTGTACATGTGCCGAGATTTGGGACACACAAGCACCCTAACCAAACAACCAGTTTTGCTTGAGCTCCGCTATTAAATATTGACATACATATTTAATTAACAGGATCTTATCATTATTACAACCCATAACTAATATCTACTGCTGAATGCGGTCTCCTAATCTCACAGTACAGGCTATAGTCCACCACGCTGCACGCTGGTCAAGTGCGGATTGGCAGACTTCACACCTTTAAGAACTTTGGGAGAATTCTCAAGGATGCAGGTTTCCTCACTAAGATTTCGTTCACTGTAGCAAGCAACAATAAGAATATTATGTATTATTCTATGTAAATATAACTATTATTTTAGCCGAAACAATTAAAGTATCCTAGTGATGTTATTGCTAAATAAAAGTTTTGTTTTAATTTCACGCATTGGCGACAACATAGCTCTTATTATACTGGTTCTAAGCTTCATGCAATGTGCGTTTGCGTCGCGTGTCTGAGGGGTGCAGGACAGGTGTGTCGCACCCCTTATTTGATGGATTTTGAAGCCATTACGCATAACTATACTTGAGCCTGTTTCGATTATATGGTGACCATGAAAATAATAATAGCAAGGACCCAAAAAATTACGGTAATGCAGTTTTTATGACCATTTCCATTTTTATTCGCCTGCAGGAGGGAAATGGTTTTTGAGAGTATGTATGTATGTATGTATTTCCTTTTCTTTGGCACGCTCTACTGCCCAAAAATTTTTGCGGATATTAACATGTAAGTCTATTGCGAAAGTGACATAGGTTATCCATTTCTTATGTGAGGGTAATCCCCCAAAAAAATTTTACCAATCATCTTTCTATTCAATTATCCCTTATTTTTCATACTAAACAATTTCTGTTATAATTGCAATCCCCATTAGTGTAATTAATAGGATTAACTACGGTAATAGTAAATTGAAAGATGGATGTAATTAGAGTTAAGTTTTTATAATAAATAAATAATTGAGTATTAAAAATCTATTATTAGCTTTCCTGTTGCAGTAAAAAAAATCTTTAATTAAAACGGATTATTAAAACGTAATTAAAACGTATTAATTTTCCTAATTATGACAAAAAAAAATATGGTGACCCTACAATCAGGGTTGTTCATAAAAGCGTTACACTTATCAATTGCAAATAAACGTGTTATACTGAACTTAGTGTTTGAATAACCAACCCTACGGTTACTTTGAGTGGTTACATAATTTTGTTTTATTACGTGAGCCGGTGGGTAACGAACGATTGAGTTTTATCTTACTCAATTTTTAAAGGGCTTATTCACGAGCAGCTTAGTAAATTTACTTGGTAGTATGTAAGTGTAAGTATTTATCAATGTTTTGTTACTTATTCCTTGAACTACAACCTCAAGTATGTTAAAAAAAAATATTATTGAAAATTTTATATTTCGATTGGTTTTAATGAAAATATCTGGATTATAAATTGAGGGTATCTTATTGATACTGAAATAATTTTAGTATTTACTTTTTAAAATAATAAAAAAAGTATTTTGCATATTAATAGACTATATTATTATACCAGTACGTATGTACTGACATGTTCTTCTATACCTTCAATATCTATTCAATTCGACATCTTATTGACACCAAACATTTATAAAATTGTGGAAGTGACATTAACATTTCACACAATCTCTGCATCACAACGAAAGATTTTGATGTGCCTGCTGATATTGAAATAAGTAGATATTCAGTTAATATCTATCACGTTGAACAAATAACTTTTAAGTATAGTGCAATAAGGTCGAAAATCGTTGATTTAATGAATTTCGCGCGTTAAAAAGGACGGTGACAGATTATAAGTGCGATGAAATGATAGAATTCACGAATTCACATAATATCAACGCTATTGTAGGAATTTTAAATGGTCGGTGCGCATCCATTGTAACTTATCCCAGCTTCTTTTAGATTTTTGTCTATTTCTATAGTTCACGTGACATGAGACCGTGACAGCTTTTGTGTATTTGTAATTTTTTTAGAAAAATTTTATGTGTGTCGCAATCTTTTGTCTTGGCTATATTCTGATTCTATGTGATTATAAACATAAGTGTGTTGCCAGTACATACATTTTAACTATAATTTAAATTATCTAGGTCTTTAATTTTTATACTTTGAAATCAGAAAGCCGGGGAATAAGAACGACTAGTAGTTACAAGATAAGAGTAAGAACTAAGTTAAGAGAAGTCTAGTCAGTCTAGTATTAAACGGCGTAAGAGTCATTTCTGTGCGACAACTTTACAAATATCTCTTTTCTTCTCAAGTATCGCGGAATATACAAAGATCCTTTAATCTACACGAACATAATATAATGCTAATTATTAAAAAACAACTACTAACGAGTATTTTTTTACATCTTTAACGCGCATATTTTTAAAGTGTCACCATAAATTTCTTTACAAAAGGACACATGAAAGCAAAACGATTAAATACAACGTAAGTATGCAATATGCGTTTCATTTACAGTAGGATAGATCATGAACCGCGGCGTGAATAATAGACAGTTGTATTTTTGCAAAGTAATTGACACTAGGCGGTTCTTCGCGCGAATATAAACTTATGATATAGTTAAAACGATTAATCTGACTCGGTTGGTGGTAAAATCAGAATGCGAATAATGAGACGAACCTCCGAGAACCTACGAGAAGCTTTGCTTGCGTGCCAATTATTGACGTAATTATTTTGAAAATATGACCATCCCTTTGTGATATTTAACACTCTAAAGTGGTAATATTTTTTAATCACCCGTCGCGCCCGACGATTATCGAGTCGCCGCGCCAAGTTCAGATTGTCAATTGACTCTTTATCCGATGCCTTCTGCCTCCTAACATACATCAATTTTAAAGTAACAGAAGCCGTAACTTCATACTTTATTCGACTCCAATCGTATTTATACAGCGACCGAAATGAGCGCCAAAAAAATGGGCAGTGACAAGAAATCTCACAATCAAAATACCTGCTTACTTTCGCGACATTTTTATCACTTTCCCATAGGTAACATTTTCAAAATACCTGCGCTGTAAAGCTACAAAACACATGGGGCGTAAAATTAAAATGTTCTCGCCAGTTATCCTGGAATTAAATAGGCAGCAAGCGAGTAATAGGATTGCACAGTAATCTTTACTTTTGTTAGTGTAAGTACCTAGACTCTTGACCGACGGCAAACCACGGGAATTATCATCATCTCACGACACCTGAAAAGTAGCCTCTGATTATATGCCGTTCACATCGCGCGAGAGGCTATTAGCAGCACAGGAGAGAATCAATTTATTTTGATTATCAATTAATTAGTCCTCAACACCTAGACGTAAGATAAGGGCGTATTTTTAATTTAAAATAATACATTCAATTAAGAGCGAATTGAAATGATAAATTTTGTCGTTACAACACATAATGGTGCACGTAATATGCGGGTAAAAGAGATGAATGGTAAATTTTTTCGCAGCAGGAATTTACCACCTGTGACCAATGTAACCAATGTAAGTATGTATGGAATACAAAGATTTTGCGTCGATGTTGTTCTATTAGATTGCGAGCTTGCGCATTAACCTGTCCTTCTAGTAATGAATTGGGAATTTCATGCTTCGAAAGGTCGATGCAAATTAATTCACACATTAAAACGACAAGTGGAACAGCCAAGAGGGATTGTGGAGTAAATATTGTTAATCGTATCAGACACGGCGCTGGTAGTGGATTGCTCCTGTTGAGTGTATCGGCTAGCACAGTAGGACTTACTCTGTCATATAGTGAAGGACTATTTAATAAAGGACTAGTGCACACGACCGACAATAATTTTATTGGTATTAATGCGATACAAGTACTGTAGGTCCAATCGTCCTTTTCATCTTGTATTAATATTTTTGCGCCAGTAACATCAGGTGTTACAATACCTATGTTATCTGAAATTAATTATTTTGTACCTGGACGATTGAGCTCTGCGTCATATAGTAACATTTTTTTATACAATTACCATACATCTTGAAAATAAGCTAGATCATTAAAAATCACTAAATTTTCTTATCCCTATTAGAACCATGCGGTCACAGAACTTTTGCATTTAGTCCGAAAATCGCTCATCTGCTTTATGCCTTACAGTAATGTAATTCTTTTCATAAATCAAAATTGTATGATGAGAGTAATAGTGTAAACAAATAAACAATTTCGAGACTATGAAGTTTGATATTTAATCTGTTTAAATTAAATAAACAGCTTTCCGAATTTTCTGATGATCTAACAGCGAATTATGTATCTGTAATGTTCTTATATGACGTGGTATAAATAATTATTATGGAAAATTTATTAATCGAGATAGTCTCAGATAAAATTTATGATAACTGCAGCGTGGGAACGCATGTCGCATCCTTTCCGTCGTGCTTTATATCAATCACATGCAAATCGAATTGATGGTCATAAATTCAAATTAATACTGTCCACTATTTCATACCTTGGGTAAAAAAAATGTTTTTTTAACGTTAAAGGGCTAACGGGTTGAATGGAGACTGCATTTTGGCAAATGCCAAATCCGTCCGGATGATTGACGGCGAATACTTAAGATGTTTACAGACAAAATAAGAAATAAACCGAATATCGAACGGAAGCCCTAGTGGATATTGACCCTTTGAGACCCATGCCCAAATACAATGAAGGACCAACAAAAATAGAGAGTAAGGAACGCGCCGACACATCTGCCGGTCACTATCAAATAAATCTACTAAAATAATATTTTTATTTTGATTACGCATGCACGGGTTAGGCAGATGTTAGAAGCGTGGTTCATAGACGGTAAGTTTGTCTAACCCAACAAATTATTTGAATTGAAACATTTCTTCTGTTACTTATTAAACATTGTAAATAAACTGTGCCTCATTATATAAAACAGTAAAT
Organism: Lerema accius; assembly: GCA_001278395.1. Taxonomy (NCBI): domain Eukaryota; kingdom Metazoa; phylum Arthropoda; class Insecta; order Lepidoptera; family Hesperiidae; genus Lerema; species Lerema accius. Next base: position 9,987 of record LGAG01000797.1, read on the forward strand.
GGTGCCGAGCTCGTTAATGATAACGTTTTTTGGTGTTCACGCACTTAGCATGTCCAAGTTGGGAACTTGAACAATGGAGTTGAATTGGGAATCAGATAAAATTATGATATGTCTTTTGTTTGACCAAGGTGTATTTATTTGCAATAAATTAAATTTATTTACATAATAATGCAATATGTTTCATATATTTTGCACGCCGTTGAGAACGTTTATAATGCATTTTTGTACAATAATAAGGTGGGAATTTAGCGATTACCGAATATGGCTTACCGAATATGCTACATTCGCAATTGTTTTAATTATATTAAAATACCTTTGTACCTAAGCTTCATTCAAGTATCTGATATAGCTACCTACGAGTACCTTTCAATATACTACCTAATACATATTTTACTATCATGTAAACGTATTAATTACTCGTCATTGTTCATGACCGTGTGTGACACAGTCTAAGGGCTGTTTTAAGTCGCCAGTCACTGACCAAGCCGATAGTGTTGTATAAATTGTAATAGGGTACGCATATTATCTACTTATTGACCGAGTACAAGGTGTGAATGTTAACTCAGGGTGTAATGCACGTAGTTATGACTGTCATAACGGATCTATCTTTGATATAATTTGGATTGATTGAGTTACATTCACCTTTAGGCTTATTAAAGGCTTTTATTGTTACAACTGTAAGCTCATCATTATTTTAGGAGTACGTTTTTAAGGGTTTAGTCGTCTAGAAAGTCTTAGTTTTACCATTCATCTTCGACTTAAGTGGCATACAGCTTTATAATTGTTTAGGTCTTTAAAAATGTATGTAGTAAGATCATTCTTGGATTCAGCTAAGTTTATTTCATTAGACTATAAACGTAGCAAACTATTTTCACTTGTAATAATATTTCTAAACCTTAAAATCAGCTAAAAATGTACAAAGACTTTAAAACCATAGACACGACAATAACACTAAGATCTTCCGACCATAGACAACAAAAGCGGACAGTACCACAATGTGACATGTAACGCTAATAAATAAAATTAGTCGTCGACTGTGACCAAGAATAAAAAGAGTTTTTGGATAGTTAAGAGACCGCTGCACTGGGCGTTACTTTCGGAACTAACAATAAAGATGAAGGAAAAGCAATAAAATAAGATAAGTAAGTATTTCATAATTTTATCGAGCGTATGATTATTGCATTTATAACCGAATACTTAAACGTGACATAAAGCTTTTTTTAAGTTAAGATCTATCCTAATAGTTGTATAGATTGAAGTTTCTAGTGCATGAAGTTGGATATTTTTCTCAGCTTTCACTTTGGATGGTATAAAGTGCGATTAATGGGAGAAAATAAATTACTAACTTATAAAAAAAGGATGGAAGTTTAACAGAATTTTAGTATATGCTGATTAGTAGGTAGGTACATATTTATTTGGTAAAATTTAAGTTATCATTTATCTAAAAGAAGTAAATAACACGTACAAAAACGGTAACTAAAAATACAAAGCTTTGAATTATAAATCTTTAAAGTTTCGACACATTTGACCACACGTCAGTTATGATAGGTATAAAATACCTCGCTTTGTAGTTCACACAATGGATGGACATCTAACTTATAAATTTTTGTACGAACAAAGGCGCTATATCGACAACGTCTCGAATATAATATCGATAAACGGACGGCCGGACAGTAATATTAATATATATCGGCTGTGAGATCGAGTAAATCAATATCGGTGATGATTTAAATCATCTTCACGACTGGTTCTTTATGGCGGAGCGTTGAGTGCTACTGAATGTGTAAGACGACAGCTAATTCTGTTTGGGGATTATGTATGGGATGGTGGATGCCTGAATACTATTAATATTTAGCTTACAAAGTAATAATAATAACACGTACGCACTCTTGTTTTATTATTATTAACTTAATCAACAATTGTTTTGATAGAAAGTTAATTATGATTTTGTTTAGTAATTATTACAAAAAAGCTGTTGGTGTGGTTTAAATAAGATGTTTGGATTTTTTCCTTTTTTTTCTAAATACAATAGTCAATAATTATTTTGGCGCCACGATTTAATATTACTTTATTTACTGGTATAACAATGATTAAAAATAACGTCGATAGATGTCACAGGTTTCTCTGTATTTGAAGTGAAAACGAAAAAAGTGAAAAATAAATTTAAAGTCAAATCAATTACGAAAAAGTAAAAAAAAATTACAATGATACAGCTTATATTAAGCGTTTTTGGCGGCAAACATAATTTTTGGACGTGCGCCTACTCTGTCATTCTCGTAACTGTCCATCAATACTATTGTCATGTCATAATAAAATGCACATAATTGAGTATAAAATGTTGTCCCCTTAATGCTATAATGTCATGTATTGACACTTGTCAAAAATGTCAAATGAACGTCAGTGTATCACTGACCAATATTTTGGGAAACAATCGGATATTGAAAAAAACTAATTGTTATTTTTTTGTTTCTTGTAAAGTAATAATTAATTAATGAGTATCTTTTTTTAAGTTTGTAATTAAATGTATGGATTAAGTAGTACAAAATTAGGATCTTAATTAAGGGTTAGGATCAAAATTAGGTCTTCTTTAGCAGAGTGAGTGTTGTGTGTCATAAAACAATTATGATTTATAACAAAATTTAACAAAAAATCAAGTATTGCTACCGTTCCATACAGTAAAAAAAAATGAACGCTGTATGTAAATTTTTGTTTCAAAATTCAGTTACTTCGACAACTTCCATTTCCAGTTCCCAATCCTTTTCTAAACGTCAAATGTTTGCTTTTTAAAACGATTTTAAAATGCAACAAGTTTTTGTTCGTAGTAAATATCCTGGAAACTGTATGCAAAATAACTGTGAGAGGTTGAGTCTGTAACTTAGAATGCAGTTAACGTGCTAGTTTAAGTTATTTTTTACGTAAACAAGATTTGCACCATACTTGAATAAATATTTTCGTTTTGATAAAAAAATACATTTAAAATTTCTCCATTAAAATGGAATTATAAAAAAATGTAATCTAAATATAGTTTAATTAAGATATTTGAAGATAAATATCGAAAACTTCGAGATTGTATAATAATTTTTACAAAGTCTAATTAAAATAAAATTAGCATTTGCTTGACATTACTAACAGCGAATCTATACAGCGTGATTGGTTCATTATGCGCGAGCAGACTCAGTTCATTGTATATCATTTTACATGTTGTATCAATCCTTATCCCAATTTAATCATGTTGATGATTGGACCACCGAGGAAATACGTAGCGGACTGCGTAGATCGATGGTCTCTTCGCGATTTACTTGGCCATCTTGAGCGTGTTTTGTTTTTGGACATATTTTTTTAACTTTAAGCTTTAGGGATAAAATTGTTTTAACCTGAAAACATAATTGTATATGAATTAGGTATGTGTAAATTATGCAATTGGAGCCCTTATTTTTTTGTGCTCATTTCTAGTTGACTTTATAATTTATGTTTCGATGTTTAAATGCTAAGACATTTTTCTTTACCTGATTAAGGTAAGATTATGTGCTATGATTTGATTTCTTCAAAAACACTTCAACTGTTTTATTTTTTAATTTTGTTTTAATGTCTTAATAAAATGATAATAATTTCTTCAAAGCTTAACGCGGTGCTTAAAATAGTTAAATTTATTGTTTTTAGAATTTACTTAAGAATTAAAGTAGGAATTAGTCGTTAGTTATTGAGTCGTAAAGTTGTTCTATGCATATTAATTTAAACGCTTTACTAATTACACTTTTGATTTTTACGATGCCGCGTATGTTAGTACGTGATTTTTTTTAGTCTTTTTTATACTTTCAAATCTTAAATCCGAATATCACATAAATCTTTCTCGAGTTACACTATAGAATTAGTTAATAAAAAGCTGATTCAAACATGGTGACGCATTTTATATAAGTTTTCTGTTTCAATCCTTTGGTTAAATACGACATTGTAGAATATTATATTTATTTATGTTGATCTTGATTTAAATTATTATATTTATAAATCAAATACCTACAATGATAATTTTGACGTGCTTAATTTTAAAGAATAATTTTATTTTAAGTAATAAATAAAATGTAAGGTTTTACGTATTTAAAATTATGCAGCTATATAGTAGCTATTTAAGTGATAGTCGTATATTATAAAAAAGGGGAAACCGTTATTCGTTTTTTTTCCTCTGTTTTAAGTACAAATTTAATTTAAGTTTCTACATTCCGTTTTTAGTTTTTTTTTTAATTCACCATATTATTTGGAAGATATAGAAATACAAGTATGTTATTTAGTGGCACGAGTAACAGTATTTATGAGTCCATTTCAGCCATTTAACTGCGCATTTTATTGATCCTAGGCAACTTTAATGCGTAAATGGGTTACACAACGCATCATTAACTAGTAAATTAAATTAACATTGTTTCTTTATTATGGAAACAACTGAAAACAAGAAGAAAAGACACGAGATGGTAAGTTATCATCAACCATTGACATCAAAAAGAATTCTTTGTCAGCCAAGGAAGAGAAAAATTTTAGTTTTATAGTATCTGTGGCCTTTATTAATTTTTTTTATAAATATTATTAAGGACTCCATGGTTAGAATAACATGTTATGGGTGCCATAGACAAAACAAATATGTAATGTTACAATTATCTGTTACGCATTGGTTATAGGTAAGATCGAACATAGATACTTGGCATCCAGTGTAACAACAATTTTATCGATTTTTTATTTACTAACCGAAACCTTAGCTTCCTTGTTAAATTAAAATTTTCTTCGCGGTTACCCAAAAATTACTTAGTTAACCGCAAAGCTCAAGTTATTCAGTTCCGTATAGAAATATTTGGTCTGGTTTTAATTTAATTTACATATAGAGTTATTTTGCGGTTAGTTTATTGCTCAGTTAGAAAGTCGATGAGGTATAGTATAACGGTCAGCAATTGAGATGAATAAATCAAATTTTATTTCCTACCAGCGTTACCTGACAATTCCATTAGCATTAGAAATAGGGATTAAGTTCTAATTTTGCTAAGGTGAAATTAACTTTACGGACTTAATATTACAATTTACATTATGTAATTATCAATGTTACAGATATCGACACTTCCTTTTGTATGAAAACGTCAGAAACGTTTTAAGTTTCAGAAGACAAGACGCGATCAACATTTGCGTTTGCGTTACGGTTGCTAATTATTAACAATGTTCACTAACACAATCAGAAAAATCAAAATAATAATCATACAATATAATTATCTAAGTTTAATAAATAAAATCAACCTGTAGATCAGTTACGTCATTGGATCACTCAGCTCCGTCTAAACAATATCGAAGGAGGCTGGCGTATTTGGCATTATTTATTCGAATCTAATACCTTCCTGAGATTTCATTCCCTTTCATCCAATTCAATTTGCCTGACGTCTTATTTTCATCACGGTGGTCCGTTTGACTGAATGTAAAATACTGCATGTTATCGATCTATAGGTACTAATATTACAATGGGGTAGGTAATGTTTGTCAGTTTTTACCCTAATGCCTGGAAGGACAGTTATGTTTTTTTCGAGCGTATGTGTGGATGTATGTTTGTCTATTTCTTTGATACGTTACAGCGCATATAGACGGATTCTAACAAATTATGTGTCATTAGATTAGTCTTTATTGTGGAAGTAACAAAGCATTTAGCATTCGTATTTAGTGTTTTTGTGTCAATCATTATTAGTTGCTTTGAGGGAATGTTTGAAACTACTGATCCGATCATATCTATCAAAGAGAGACATGAACGATATTTTATTGTAAAAAAAATCTTTTCGTACGAAGCCAGCCCAATTTGCCAGTTTCAAATAAAACTGTGTTTTGATTAATTAATATTTCGTCATCGGGAATCGGGTTTATCAAAACATATGAAATGATTTAAGTATCAGAGTTATTCGATTAATCAAAGGTACTATTTGAAGTTATCAACCTGTTCATAATAATAATTATCGTATACCTAATCAGGAGGTAAAATTAATTATGAAATCTGATTGGATCACATCTTCGTATCAACAACATTAATGTGAGCTAGTTCATTAAGCTATGTTGTAATCTTATATGCTAAATTAATATTTTTCATTGGAATAATCGACAAATCAGCAGATAAAATACATGATTCAATCGTAATTTACATTTCGTCGTACTATTTGGTGGGATTTAGGGAGTGACTGTTACAGGTTACTACACTACTTAGTTACAAACTTGGTTACTACGCTTCTTAGTAAGAGTGACTGAATAACGTGTAGTGTAATAAGCCCTTAAATTGTTTTGTGCCACCTTTGGAAAGTACGAACACTTGGTACTTTACTTAGTTAGCTACCTATACACTTAAAACGCTAGTTTAAATCTACAGAACTTTTATTTTTTATTTTTATCCTTATTTTCGTTGCATTTAGACATAAATACAACTTATAGCCGCTTGGCAGCATCAAGCGTTGCGTAAATCGCTTTGAAAAAAGTAACGTGTAAAGGAAACATTAGTAATATGGCATGAAGTGTAACTGTAGACTGTTTAACAGGCATAACAATGGGCTATCGGTTCCCCGAAGTCACGAGTCCAGTAAAAAGCTGCCGACACGTCTGTCCGACGCTCAAGTTAAATTTAGCGTTAGTGATCCCATCTACATGCCGTGTAAGACCTACATGAATAGCTAAGTATGAATAACACGATCTTTTGTAAAAGTAAAAGTAGTGATTCGGGTGATACGTTACTTAAGCGCTTTGTACATGTGAATGTAACAGGATTAACTAAAGCTGCTAGAATAACAAACATTGTACGTAATTTTCATGTTTGATTCTCTGTTTTGTAAAATTTACAAGTAGGGGCTATTGAAGTATCTGTTATATAAGCAGTTTTGAGTACCTAACTTTAAGAAAATAAGGCTTGAAAATTACGCTTCATAAAGTATAAAAGTAAGCAAAATCATGAGTAGCAACTAAAATATATAGCTCATAATTATATCAATTATTTTTTACCATTTTGTTCGTTTATGATTTTATGTCTTGTAAATCGCGCCATATTCAAGTTAATGTAATATCATAATATTGTCTATACCTAACTAGCGGACAAATTCCTTCGAGAAATATGCTCCGTCATTCCTGAAAAATAAATTATAAAACATTGTAGACAAAAATATTGTGCGGGAGAATAAGCGAAGTAATAAAGCTAACAAAACTTTAATTAATTCTCAGGTACCGGTGCGTAGCAACTTCGTAACGAAATTCGTGCATAACATGTGTATCCATTAAAATATTGGCCACCGTTAAATACGAAGAAACATTGCAATTACTGTATAATCAATATTCATTAAGCTTACTCGTGGACATGAATCGAAAACGGTAATTTTGACGATGAATTCTCTGACCGTTATGTTTGACTACAATGGATTCTTTTTCATAACTGAAAGAAATACTCGAACTTGAATGAAACACGAAGCTGGTTTTCAGTAAAAAATGTTATGATGTCGAAGCATTTGTAATTATTTAATGCGTTATGCGAGTGATATCGGTGCTAGTTTACATTTTATGATGGAGCGGTATGTTCCTGGGAGGAGCGGCGTGCCTTCACTCGTCAACCAGGAACATATTCTTACATTGTAAAAACTCAAGTTCAGTAGTCCGGCCGGGAAATCTTTCAATGATATTACGTTGCCTTACATCCCTCTAGTGGGTTATGAATGCACTAGAATTACCAATCTCGGAACCCATCTTAATTAAATTAGATTTCCGAGACCTAACTCTCGAAGTCAACAAATGGAGTTATAATAGATTTTAAAAGAAATAATAATCGTTTAATGTAGCTCTTTACTTTTTAACTACTTGGTACTACGTTCTGTAACGTAACTTTTGGAGTACACATAACGAGGCTTTCTTTTTAAAATTATAGTACCTATTAATGTTTATGTATTGAATTTAGTCATGTTTCATTTTCTCCTATTATTTATTGATTAAAGTGAAACTACCCAATGTTCCTGTGTAAGTAAAGTTATTTTACGAGGCAAAGACGTCGTAAAATCGCGTTTCCATGATGTAAACTTAAAACTTACAACCGTGTATTTCGATAGGATCGCTTAAAGGTAAAATAATACAAAAGTAGGAGCGTCCTTGCGAGCGAATGTCACTTCTATAACTCCATGTGTACGTCCACAATATTGTTCTGAATGCAATATTACGTCATAAAAATGACGTATAGGCATGTAGGCATGTGGCATACATGATCAAATCGCTGTTAAGCTGCCAGTAAAAAGTTGTAAGACACCTAGCGCCACAGCCATTGGCATCAGATAATGCTCTCACGCAATGCTCCATTCATCTCGACCATTTATCGGTGCGAAGCGGATGCTGTCTACGGCTTTTAAATAAAAATCTCGATCCGTGGAAAACTGGCGTACTTCAACATCGTTAAAATTCTAGTGTTTTATTGCCGTTCTATTAATGGTGATGGTGAAATTATTGCTCAGTTATTTGGTCAAATGCCGACTGGCATCGCTTCCCCGTTTAATTTTTATACTATCGTTTAATCTGTTAACTAGTTTCAGTAGAAGCGATTAGAATAAAAGGTCCAAAGTTTATTACAAGGCACGGAAATAATCATTGCTGTATTCCAAATTAACATAAATTAAACGAAGTGTTTGTCCGAAAGAAAAACCAAGACTGTATAATTTCTTATAACCATAAAATGGATCCAACATCTTATGTGTTTGCGAAACTAACGTATTAAAAAAAATCGGAAAAGAGTTAAGTTATCTAATGAGACTCAAACAAAGCCATCAAAACATTCCGACACCCATTTTAGAGTAAAATGTCATTATTAACGAGAAAAACTAGTGTGGCAGCAAAAAGTTGATCATCTAATCAACCCCATCTTGTCAAGAGATAGTTTATCTATTAACAAGTTCCTCTAAGATAAAACCTCAAAGCAGATTATTATAATATAGCCATTAAAACGCGGTTTTATTGTGCCATCAATCTTATAGTTCAGGGTGGCGGATTCGTCCACAAAAGATTGGACATTATTAAAATAAGTAACAACGACTAAATTATTAGGCAATTTTAAAAGGTATTATAAAAGATATTAATATTTTTTATATAAATATTAGTGCTAATTTATGTCTCTACTACTATATAAAGCTTGGAAAACGCATCATATAAAACTTAATAACGTTTTTGATTATAATTGGACGTTAATGGAGTATTTTCTTATAAGAACTAACCCAAAAATCGGAGGTATATTTATCGCTGTTTTGTAAGACATCACTAAATATTTCTTACATGTACGTGATTTTTTTCTAGTCGAAATTTAGTTTTTATTAGTATAGTTTAGTTTAAATTGTCTTAAGACTTTCAGAATTAACATAAAATTTTGAAAAATTACTAACTTCCGTTCTACCATAATTTAAAGATATATCTACATTAAAATGGTCTAAAGTTCTAAAGATTGATAGCATCGTCCTATCTTGTTCCAATAACTTAATTAGCGGATACAACATATTAAATATTTTGACAACACTCAGATTTAACTATCAACGAGGTGGATCTTCTATCTTATCTTTATTGCGTCGCTATCTTAAGGCCGTTTTACCCTTGACACTTTTTAAGCCTTTCCCTTTTGATTGTTTTATCAATAGAATTTAGGAAAAAGTAGATACGGTTGATAAAATTATAATGAAGAAAAAACGAGTGTGATACACGTATTAAAATAAAAACGGTTTTTATTACTGATGATTTTGCAACGATAAAACACCGGTGAGCGGTAATTTCATAGACAAGGCATTCTGAATTCAAAATAATCGTCTATATTTAAACTAGAGGACTAGCATCTCAGTACAAGCAAAAGCTGGCCAAAGATGAAATGCATCAAACAGTTGAAGCTGACAGCTTCAAGCATTATGGATCCATCGTCATATGCGACCAGTTTGAAGCAATCGCTTCATATAATCTTAGATACCGAATACTTGAAGATGCCGGCAGTTGCTGTTTTAAAAGTGCGTTTAAGACCAGCTTTACACAACTGGTAAATTCAAGTGCTTCAAGTGCAAGTCAACTGCTAAATTGACCTTATTTGACATCTACTGTCCCCGATACTACATCCCCGCACTGTTGCGCAAGTTACATAGCTATACTATACCTCATATAAGGTAAACTTACAGGTTTGTCAAGTAAAATTCATTATCCTCCCTCTATATTTACTTTTATAACGGACAAAAGAGAAACTGATTGGGAAACGAGAGTAAAAATGTTAGCTATAGAATGTCAATACAATAATAACTATTTGTTTTCTTAGAAGGGGTAGCTTACCATGTAACACGAACCTCTTTTTCCGGGAGCCGTGGTTGATGGGTCGAAAGTCAGGTCGTTATTGACATCCGTACAAATATCCTTGTTTGGATACCAACGTTTTTACTTGCTACTGGAATTTCAGAAGCTTTATCTAACTCAATCCGTTAAAATTAATTTAAGGTTAAATTAACCAATAAATTGTTTCTCAAATTAAATAGGTATATGGGACACTATTTGTTGACGTACCCATATGGCGATATGGTTATCATGCTGGATTACCGTTAAATAAATCCTGGATTCGATTAACAATGTTAATGCTAATCGAAATAATGACCGATGTAAGGTAGTATGGGCGAAGCTCAATAAAATTCTGTAGATACTATTATTACAAATTTATCAGTCTATAAAGAAACTGCAGTCTTTATCATCGAAACGAAATAAAGCTTCTTTCAATACCGAGAACCTACTGCATGTGCCCTCTGATGTGTAATTGACGTTCATAGAGTTCCTACGCGAATACAATAATGCCTATATAGGCATTTAAGTTTTAAGTAAGCCAAACAAAGCGCTATTGGTATCGCATCTATCAATTGCAGGTTCGTGTAACCATTTGCACGGCCGTTGAAAAATGCTAAAAGGAACACTAGGTTATAGAGGTATATTTATCCCTTACGTGGGGCTATTTGCGTAATTTAAACAATCACACTACCTTTCACATTGAATGGCGACGAGGAGACGTCACATTCCGCCGTCGCCACGCGACTAAACCATTTGCAAAAAAACTGGCAGTAAGGATCGGGTCACGCGCAATACAGGGTTCAGTAGTAGTATTATTTACTCTTTAAACTGTTTAGCTTACTAATCCGTTTGTAGTTAGCCTTGTTACACTTCCTAAACTACCCATCTAATTAAAGACCTACAATATTTTTGAATGACTTATTTAACGACATCCTCTAACTACGGGCGTAAACAAGAAAAAAAAAAAAATTTTGTTCTTATATTACATGTATGAGGTAGATAGGGAAGGTACTTATCCAAAAACGACGAACAGAAATGACGATGCCACTGTTTCGAGTAGACTTTGGAACCCTAAAAACACAAATGTCATTGCGCAAGCTTATAATAAGGTCCATTCACACTCACCCCAGTCCATATTTTTTCAATGTCAGCCCGGGACAGCCATGCAATTTCGTACAAAAAACGGCAAAATCAATAATAGCTCCGTGCACGTGTTGCTTGAATTATAGATTATGTGCCCAAAGATTTTCTCAGCGCTCGAGTCGAAGCAGGTATGGCTAATAGAACACAGTTGCTTAGAATAGCTACTGTTTAATCATTCCCAGACGGTTGTTTAATATTCAACGGTTATTGGATCAATTAAATGATACGACTTTCGATCTGAAATCCTATCAATTTTAATGATTGGTAAATAATCTCTGTCCATCGTCTTACCACTGTAAAATGTTTTATGCTCGCTGACTTGCTAGGATATATCATGTGAGATATATCAACTGTCTTCGGTCGTTTAATTTTCATTCAGTTAAAGTCTTTTTCATGGTCATTTTAATTTGTGATGAAATAGTCTACGGTTATGATATAATGTTATTTAGAATCGACTCTACACATTTCCTGTTCCATTCTTTATTTCTTAAGCTACAGAAAGAAATTCTATACAATTATAACGGCCAAAATTGTAACTGTCTTTTAACAAAATTCCAAGGTTGTAGTAAAGAAAACTACAAAAGCAGGTAATTTTATAGGAAGACTTGGGTGTCTTTATTGGGTCATAAAAACTATATTCACAGTTAATTTTACAGATATAGAGCAGAGATAAATCTGTTTTTATATATACGGCAAGATAATAGCAATTTTGTGTAATAATGCTTTCAACGGCCCTTTTTATAATAATTTATTGTTTTATAAACAATATACATTATGATTAGAAAGTGTGACTCGCTATATTCATTTGGGTTTTATAGTTTAAACATTAAATGCCAAAAAGGAAGAATACAAGTTAAGTATCCCTTTTAGGTATAAAATTGTAAGCTTGGTTTTATAGTTAAGTTGTACGTAAAGTAGGTATAAAAAGTTTTCATTATCTTTCTCATTATAAGCAGGAACAGGGTATTTTACAAAAATCAATACTTTGTTGGAGGAAATATAGTCGTGTTTTTCTAAATACCCAACAGCACTTTTCTCGCGGAAGCTTCCACTTATTTCGAAACAAAAGCTTTGTTGGGTTAAAATCAAACTAATTTAGTCTTAAGTCCATTAACATTAAGAACCATTATGATGTTATGTAGTTTAATTTCCCAAGTAATTATGAGTGTTCATCCCGTTATTGAGTAAAAGATAATAATAATGTCGACGATAAAAGACAATTATAAATTATCAACCCTAATTGTTACACTTAAGGGTAAGGTTTTTAAAGTTCACACGTACGACAGCGTCAAAAGTCGCAATGTCGAAAAGTCGCAAATACATACCTACTTATTTTCTTGAGAATAGTGTTGGTGCGACAATTTGACGCCCGTGTGAATAAAACTAGTTTTTACGCCTGCTAACAAAAATTTGCTGCAAAGCAATTCGAATTTACTATGAGAAGGTAATTGGGTGTACTAAAAAATATCTGTGACAGGAAGGCATCATTCAGACATTGCGAATGGCTTAAAACTGTACCCTACTGAGATGCTTATGATATTTCCCGTAATTAATGTAACAGTAACGAACAGTTAATTATTTCCACTATCGTTAATTGTTCACATACCCTCTTTGTTCATCCACCGACGATCTTTTAGTAAATTCGTGCACTCGTGACATTTAACTTTTTCTGTTAAAAACATTATTGACATTCGTATTAAAGACCATAAGACAACGGCGAATAAGCACTGGACATTATTGTCGAGCTCATATAATTATGCCATATAGAACTTAAGGCCTAGGATACACTTGCATTTCCCTGGTTTTATAAATGATATTTATTAAAAGTCTAAATCAAAATTTTTGACAAAGTTCAAGAGAAAATATAAGTAAATAAAATGTGCATAATATTTCGTCCTAGCACCTTATACTTTAGGATTAATACATTGTATTGTTTTGTATACTTGTATATTTGTTACTGAGAACATCTTTAACTTTACAATCAAAGAACAATGGTCAAAGAAAATATCGATATTTTCTTAATAGGGACTCTCAAAAATGTGCCAATCTGTCCTTGTCCTGCGTTCAAAATTTTAACCAATCATATTTTATGTTTAAAGGACGAAAACTTAGGAATGAGCAGTTAGGTACAGAGAAAGTAGTTAATTCGTATTCAATAATACAAACTTAATCACTTTGCAGAAATATCAAAAAGTATCAGTTTATATTCAAATGATTTAAGGGGAGTTTTGTAATGACATATTACGAGTAACTTCGCGTGGGTTATTCAAAATAATTTGAGAAAAAATGTACAAATAAAACAAGTGAGTCACTTCGCGTGTGTCGCACCAATGCTGCAATGTTGGAGATGCGGCGCGAGCGCATTTCTGAATAACAATAATCGTGAATGAATTGTAATGGCGACTGGTTTAATTGATTCGGCTACCCACCGGACCTGTACTCATTATAGTGCTGCCGAGAAAATTAAGATATCGATATCGAGGTTTTTCAACAGCTAAAACATCGATTTCGGTATAAAGTTGGATCACAAGTAACATTACTCAAACGTTGATAAGCGAGACATTTATAGTCAAAGCTCGTAATTATAACGCCAATTATACATATTTTTTCCTTAATGGGTGTCGGCTTTACTTTAAAAAATAATAATAAAATCGCTTAGTAGATACGAGATCCAGCATTATTATCTTTTCTTTAAGTTATAGTAGTACTCATATTACGAGTATGAACGATATTAAGGCCTTATTCTGGT
>LGAG01000797.1:24505-45540 GCA_001278395.1 Lerema accius
AATCGCTTAGTAGATAACGAGATCCAGCATTATTATCTTTTCTTTAAGTTATAGTAGTACTCATATTACGAGTATGAACGATATTAAGGCCTTATTCTGGTTTTGGACGACATACAAAGGTACTTATAATAAAATAAAAAGTTTCGTTGGTCTATATTCAAAGCTAACATCTATTGCCAGTGGTACACATTGCTTGTCAACCAAAATAAAATCATTTTTGAAGGTACTTTGTGCGACTCTGTCTTTCCAAGTATTTGGCTACCTACACTCCGGTCAAAAAACTTATTTCCAAAACAGCTCTCATTTGAATTAATTCCATGGTACTGGAAATTAGGAGTAGGCATCGCGAGTCATCGTCACTCATTCAGGACAGCGAAATAAATTGCAACTTCGTCACAGATCAGCAAAGTTCAACTCTATTGACATTACGACTGCATCCTTGACACTCAATCGGAAGTGGAATCAATTGACGACGCAATTCTCTGCATAATAGTTTAACTTGCTTTATCCGAGACAATTGCATCATCGAGTGACGAGCCGAGTCATCGGCCCGCCACTTACTGAACGGATGTTGTTAACCGTGTCTTGATTAGCCGAGACGATGTTAAACGGCAGCTCGGGCAAGTTCAAACAATTAACTGTATAGAAGTGTCCGACTCTAATGAATGATACAGACTTGCTCCATTTCATTATACAAACACCGTGACAAGACGCGGCTTACAAATTGAGATTAATTCCAGACGCTAGGTACTGTTGCTTTGTATACTTTTTAAAATGATGTAACCGTAGTGTTGGTATTTAATAATTTTGATCCTTAAGCGTGGTCGTTAAGGTACAGTCTAACTTGCATTGTGTTGTTAACAGTAAGTAATAATTTAGGAACGCTAGTCAACTCATAGAGGTCTATAATAGCTCGTGTTTCGAAACGCAATGTTGTATCTTTAGCTTTATAATGTCCTGCAGCTATTTATATCCGTAGTGGTCTCGAGGGCCCTCAGTTTTGTCAACGTTTCAGGAAATTATCTTCTTTGTTACAGTCACGTATTGTCAGTGCAGAAGTATAAAGGACTTGTTTACAATGTAGCGCAGTAAAACGTGATCGGGTCGTTGATTTTGGAAGTGCATTAAACATTGCGCAAGATATTATCTCATACCTATCTGACATTGCCTGCGGGAAGGGTCTTTGTACACAAGATTCCATCGTATTAGGCTTAAAGATTGATAATGCGTCGGTGTTTGTTCTTGTTCTTATAGTATATTGAGAAGGAGCTATTTTCCCAACATTTGTTAGGCTTTTCTGTTAGTAGTACATTGTAAGATGTGTGATGCGTTTACAATCGATGTAACATAATAAATGCAAATAACATACATTAGAAAGAAATTACAAACATACAAATTCTTTTTTTCTACTGTCCTTCAAGCTTTAAAGAGGTATTTACAATTAGTTACTGTTGTCCCATTATAATGTGGCATGGATATACTGGTAAATATATAAAATGTTCAATTCAAGTATTCATTCTCCTATAATTTGTCGTTGGATCACACGCGTAGTATAAACTCATCATTGTCATGAAATAGGTGTTTATTCGATATTATTCGATATTGATTGCGTCCTAGATGGTTATTACTCGCCCACGCTCGATCAATATTTATTTAAGATAGCGACACACGAGCCCGAGGAAGTATTACTTAGAAATAAATTTGTATTGATAACACGCCTTTACATTTGATTATTCGTTAGGTAAATATATTACATACTAGGAGACGCTTACGTCGTCATTCACATTTTATAAAAGATTAAAGTGAATGAATACATTTTCCCATTATATAATAATGGATTAAACGCTAAGTTTAAATATATTTTATCTGTAACTACAGTGATACAAATGATACATTTTTGAAATGATTAGAATCACGATCATTTGTCCCGAGAAATTTGTATTTATTAGCTATTTGATACGTCTACCCAGAATTCATTGGTTTACAATGAACGATGCAATTGGAAATAACTGAATATCACCAAGATGTATTCTTTTAAGCCCTCATGCTTCATAGATTTGTAATTTAAACCCTCAACTGCAGTCCTCATTTGAAATTATAAAGATCTAGATGGACCATTCGTCTTACGTCGAAGTATCGTTTTCATTTCGACAGAAGGTGATGGCCTTGTAAAATGAAATAGTAGAGACGGTTCTTCTGTCGTCTTTTTAATGGAATATGGAATTGGGAATTGTTCTTTGTGGAGCGAGATACATCTAGAAACCTGTGGCTATCACTTACATCTATCGTATTGTTTACAACCTGTGAAAAAGTTGCATTTTTAAAAGCAGTCAAGTGTGTCGTCGTGCGTAGTTTAAAGTTTTATAGTTGGAAAGAGTTGAGGGTTTCATTTATGCTCAACAAATATTTATATGTTTTACGTTCTTTTTATATATTTTGAAGGTTCTAAATATGATAAACGTGTAGTTTAAACTTAGTCAAACCGTTATTCAATTCACTGAAGTGATTTTGGCTTTATCCATTTTCAAGTTTTCTAAACATTAGTAGATGCACATTAAAATTTAAAAAAATCAACAAATCCAAAAACAAACTCGTTATATTCCAATTGAGTACAAGTAGCTTTAAGATGGTAATTTAAAGAACTTAAGAAAACAAGCAATACTGTTAGTAAAATTTCAGGTTTAAAGTCCGTAAAATTGCGAAATAATTAAACTGAACAAATAACGATAGTACTTTGTTAAGCCCGCTAAAAATATCACCTCGATCAAGTTTAGTAATTGCTCTGCGCGAGGTTGTTGTAACCTTCGGATAATTATTGGTCGTTAATTGTTTTAGTGCGTCGCATTTGTCACTTGCCTGTACTTACTGGGTACTCCCGAACACTTCGAGAGCACCTTGCTTTTATTAATTAGTCTTAAGACTCGAGAAAAGTCAGTACAAATACTAATTTAATAATATTACAAAAAAACACGTCTAGAATATAGAGATATTCCATAAACAAAAACAATTTTAAAAAAGAACGTAAAAATAAACAATATTTCATATTACCTAAAAACAGTAACAATATTCAGAAAATTTGCATGCTTTTGACCTTATTAACATTATAGGAATTTGTCATTAAAATAAATAGAGAAGGTAAGGGGAGCATATTTTAATGTTCAATAGAAAATACGACTTTAGAATCAAACAGCGGCAAAAGGTGTCAAAGTTGCAAGTCATTACATCCTTACATACTACACTTGTCACGCGACAAAAGCTATTCATTCACAATTTATACCACATTAAGAAAGAATCAAAATGCTACTGCTAAAGCAATTACAACATAACTAAACAAGAGATAGTGTCTATTTTACAATGCAGTATTGTAAGCGCCAAAAGTAAAATTAAAAGCAATACGCCAACATAACGCCTTCGAGTTCTGGCTTTGAACGGAAACAATAATAGAGCGTAAATGGCTAACTTGCGCCACAATGGTGAAGAAAGATAAAAGAAGAATTACACGGAAATTTCTGGGCGTGATATATTGTCAATGGCCCTTCACTAGATAACAATTTGCACTTTGAGTGTATCCCCATTGTATTTGGCCATTATAAATAAACATTACAATGGCGCTACCAGATGTGTGAAGTGGTGGACACGCGCTTAAGGTAAAGCTTCAATGGGAGCTATTTCACCAAATAGACGACTTTTGATAGTTACCTTTAAAACCTACAATTTGTGACTGTCAATAGGAAGTCATTAACATGATATATTTGACTACATAGCCCATAAAGTGTATTTTTGTAAATAAAGTTTATTGTTTTAATAAGTCATTTGAGAAACTAAATTTATTTATTTACCGATTAACACTACAAAGATTAATTATTTTTTTAAGTTAGTTACATATTACATTAATGTTGGCACGTACGTAAATTACATACTAGGTAGTAGGTACCTACATAAGTTTCGTGTTCTGTAAGATAACTTCCTGAAAAAAATAATTGCTTGAAACAGCCACTTATAACATTAGCATTAAAAATGCACGCGTATCTCCTGTATCTAAGAGAATCTAAAAATTTACGGAATAATACCTTTTCTATGCGTATATTCACAAAGGACTTCGTAACAAATAATTTCAGGTTTCGTTGTAAAATCTTCTAATTTATATTCGAAGGAAGTTGCACATCCATAACAGTAAAATCACTAAAGAGTTGTAAACTATTTACAGCCTAATAATAACTTGGTGTTTTAACCCACTAAATTGCTACTAAAAACCTTTAAATAAATCAAAGTTCAGGTTTGTATCAAGTCTTAAAATAGGAATTCTTAATTGATTTTATTTACACGCATGTATTTTATCAAAAACATCAATTTAAACCAGTTTATCTATCAGTAGTTCCAAATCATTCAATAACTTCATTTCATATTAAAACATGCGTATAATGTTTTCTAATCTAGTAGAAGCCGTCTATTGAAATCATAGCTTTATTCAAAGCGCTGGTAAATAAAAAGACTAAAGGGCCCGAAGTCAATAATAACGCATACATTTACTACGAAAATGAAGATGCTTCTTCATTAACTTCGGCCAATCATCGAAGTCTAGTGGCTTGTTGTTATTAATTTATAGAAAGTCATCGCGGCTCCATTAGGCGAGATAACCATATTGATCGTCGGTCCGATATTTAGAACTGGGAACTATTGCCTTGTGTGTGACTGCCTAATGATCACGTGGTTCTTGTTAGCGATCATCAGACGCCATTATAAAGATTGATTTTATGTTACGGCCGCGGTCCCTTGTTAGATTTATAGCTTTCACAGGTTCTTATAGTGCAATTATGACCACAATTGACTGCCTTTCCGTTGCACTAGGTTTATCTAGTTAGCGGCGTAAAAAATGTGGCGGCGTTCTTTAAAAACACAGCTCACGTGGTATAGGGTTGCCAGATAGAAAGACTAGGATGAACAACTTTCATATTAGGGAGTTCTAGAGTTAGGACTATTAATATAAATAGGTACTTATTAAATATGGTTCTAATATTTTGCGAAAAGTGACACACATTAATTTAAATTTATTTCTTATTTTATTTTATTTTATCACACCCATAAAACAGTTTCAGGATGTTAATGAAAATAAAACAAATAATTATGAAAGTGCAAAGTAATTTTAGATTAAAGTTTAATCTGATGTATTTGCTACTTTTCCTAAGAAGTCATAGGAAGTGTTAGGAATATCAGCTTGAACCCTAGTACAAGTTTTACATACATAAATATTATACAAACTAGCGATGGAAAGCTTACTAAATCGGACGTTACTCATTAATGTCATCGGGCATCCTTACTCCTATTTGGTTTATTTTATCTTTCAAATCTTTATTATCTCAATGGAAATCTCACGAATTAATTATTTTACACCTCATTAATGTCGCTTAAGATTCATTAACAATAGAAATGCAAATTTGGTCGATATTTCTAAACGAGCATTCTGGTTCTAACAGTTTTACCCAATTAACATCGGGGATCATGTACTGTTTCATCAATTTAGTAGGCTTCTACAAAATAAATCGTAGGCGAGTGTTAGATCACGTATTCGGTCGTATATTTTAGCTGTAGTTTCGTCGGAATCACGTTTTATCTAGTAAGTGTAACCTTTTAATGAAGATTTAAATGTTGGACGAATAAAATATTACACCGCATCTTAAAGTTGGAAGTTTGGGTAATTTATTCTTGTGATGTGATGTATTCAATTTTCTCGACAATTTATGACTTTGTAATTAATTTTGCATAATTTCGATATTAATGTTATCGATATGTATCTTGTCGTTTTTTGTCCTTCCGAGTATATTTATTGCCAGCAAAATCCATCATCAAGCAAACTCGTTTGTCCCAGCAGAAATCAGTTTATACCACGCGTATTGAAATATACTAGTTTAGCTTAGGACAATCTAGTTTAAACTTAACAATTTAGACTCAATTAGTTTGGCATCCGGCTTGCTGCATCATGAGCTAAGTGAATTAACTCACTTGTTTAAATCTATTTATATTTTCAGAGGTAACATTAACTTTGAAGTACCTAATGGTTGGGCAGATTTTCATAAAATAATTTTCAGTGTTCAAATGTCTCAAAAATTAAAGAAGTCAATAATGTTTGTCTTCTATAAAGCCGATAATTATGATAGGTATTTGTCTATCGAGACTTTAAGAACTTTGGTAATGGGATACCAATATGATTGTTTTTTTTTTCATTTGTAAATTTTGTAACTCGTTCCTAAGACGAAGTAAATGGTTTGAATTTGAAATTGAATAACCAAAATTTTTTTTTCAAAGTTGAAACTCAAAAACATGAAACGGATCTAGAATAACTGTGAAAGGTCCGTATACCTACACAACAAAACCTGTAAAGGGCAAGTACTGTAGTTTATCGTTAAATAAAAGTAACTCTTCAAAGGTGGCAATACCTTCAGTGAATTCATAATGCTTTTATTATAGATTTAATTTTGCATGTCGGTAAATGATTGCTTATAGTTCGAATAAAACTTAACGAGACTATTAACAAATCAATGACGAGGTTCCAATTAAGTAGCTCTGGTTATTATGCTCAGCAGTTTGTGAGCTGAGATGTTAATCACAAAATGAAATCTTGAAAGTAGCAACAGCCGTTATAGTAGACCTTTGAATAAAACAGGTAACTTGCTTGCCCTAATAATGGACTATACGTGAGTTTTGCTTAACGAAACCACCTCAATTACTAATACTAAAAATTATAAAATTAAATAAAGCTTAAAAAATATAATAAAATATAATTTAGGTACCTACTAAATCCAGACGTTACGCAAAGATAAATAGTTAAAAAAGACCATTAGTAAGTCATAGGTATAAATGAATAGTATTATGACGTTAAAAAAAGGCGTAAATTTAATCTCCGCGAATCAAGGTTAACTACGAAGCCTTACTAAACCCTATAAAAACAAAACAATAGATCCAAGCAGATGTTTTGAGTTAAAACCTTGTTTGTTGGATAAAACAATGGTTAATTATATATTTCACGTTAGCTCTTAATGGGCGAAATTACTGTAATCGTAAATTTCTTATTCCTCTTCTAGTCTGTACGTTCTGTACGTATGTACGTATTTGTACTACATAAAACCTAATTGCTGCAACTTTACCCAACTTTATGCTCGTTCAGATCTCTGTAAATGTTAATTGCTATCTTTCGTTTTTTTCTTTCAACGGTGGACGTCATTAAAATCATTATTTTTATCGAGTTGGTGTTATTAAAATCGAGTGATGGTGGTATTGTTTCATTCCGTACGTAGTTTATGTATTTTATAATACTGTAATTTGTCTATATTTTAATGATACTTTACGTGGATTTGTCACTAGACAGATTTTGATGCAATTAAATTTTAAGTAAAAATTTTTTAAGAGGGTCATTTCAGAGGTAAATTTATTTCAGGAGTACCTACATACTAACTCTTTTCAAGTAAAGCCTCAAAAGAATATAACAACCATTTATTTATTCGTCATTAAAATTTCTACCTAACTGGGAATCGAACCCAGGACTCCGAAAAGCAATCCAGTTCGGTAACCATTGAACCATATAGGTCGTTAATAAATTCGTGACCGCGGGGCATTGTTAAAAATTAAATTTCATGTGTTTAAACCAGGGGCAAATCTAGTTAATTATGTAACATTTCGTTATTTCACTTGACATCATTTAAACTGCCTACTTTTATGGTCTTTGATAGTCCTAATAGCCAAATTGGCGTTATAAAGCCCAGAGGGCATAGCCCTCAAATTATTCAGTAGGCAACTCAATTTACATAAACATTATATAGATCATAAAATATTATGGCTGTATGGTTGTTAAAATACAATATAACTCTTGAAATTTACCTCATATCTGTATAAAAAAATTGATTGTAATTTCAATTCTAAAGTTTATTGACGAGATGAATGAAACGAAGTAAGCCTATATTACGGAAAGCATGTAATAGTTATTTAGTTTTAATTTTTCTAAAGGCAGACGAAGCCATTGATTGTTGCTTGTGTTACATATTAATTGAATTACCTTAATAGCTGCCTAATGGTCGATTCGATATCAAAAACTGCCGCCGCTAAACGGTTGCTATACTTCAAAATTACCCGATGGGCTTCAATGCACTTTATCATATAAATATATAATTAAATTTGAAACAAGAAATCAGATGTTCTATGGCCATCATAAAGGTAATGTGAAAACAACATGAAATTGAAAGTACATTTTGATTGATTAGATCTAGCGATTTAAATTGCTCTCAATTACTGGTTAATAATTATAATTTTTGGTAATAATTTTAAGAAACTATTTTTTAAAAGCTCTGACATATAATAGAGTTACTTTTAAATGTGGTGAACTAATTTATTTTTATGATAGATTTACGATTATCACCTATTTATACTCGTAGTATAAAGTCGGTAGTTATAATAAGCGATTAATTAGTTCATATGTTAATAGTTTTAGGATGGATGTTCTATTATTTACAAAGTATAGTACAGACTTAGGTAACAAGAAAGTAGTATCAAAGAAAACCTTGAATTTAACAATGATATCATACACAAAAAAAGGATGTCATACGCTTGGCGTTGAGAAACGAGAACGACATAATTGATATGTTTTTGTTTAGAGTCTAAACCAGTCGGCGAATAATTATTGTAGAGACTTATGCGATGTAGTGCAGAATACTTTTTTCAGTAGTTTAGTAAAGACGTAATTTAGTAACATATTTGTAGTATAAAATATCATTGACGTTAAACAAAGTGAATATTCTAGACCTCTCTAGTTCCAAAGAAAACTATGGCTGTTACCAAATATCAAACACCGTTAATCACCGATAACCAGCGCAAAGTAGTTTCTTCTTAGTAAAACTATAACTAAATATTGCCCAATCTACCCAATTATTTCAAAAACTTCATCAGTAGAAACTAATAAAAAATGCGATAAATTTAATTTTTCGCGGTGATTAGTACAGGTTTTTGTGAACCCATTTTTGATGTGTGGCGGTCTCTCAAAGGGATGCACCTGTACCCCCCGCTCACTGAGCAAATAAAACACATATTAAAGACCGTACAATATTAACATAAGTATTAATAGAGCGTAGGGTGACAACGAATCGTAACCGAAAATTGCAAGACGTGCCAATATTTGGCTAACGGAAACAATCTTGTAAAAAAATTGTAAGAAATTGAAATTAACATGATAGTTTTACTTTAGTATTAGATATTAAGAATACTATTATTTTTAAAAAACAACATTTGTCCTTTGTTTCTATTTATTTGTGTTAGTAAAAAAAATTCTAGTCAACCGTCAACATATTTTTTATTTTTTTAGGTTTCTCAATGACTGTCTCGTGAACCAGGTCGTCTAAGTTCATAATTTAAGTCCAATAGGTACAAACTTTAATGTAATTTTATCGTACAAATCACACTCGTCTACACTGATTAATTCTGCAAACATAATAATTAAGAGCAGGATTCAGTGTAGCACATTTTATGCGACTTAAATTAGGACGAAATACAAAATTATCCTGTGTTTACAAAGAACTTGGTTACCCACTGATATTGAAAGCTCGCGTCAATTTTGACAATGTGCAACGTTAAACGATTTCACAGCGCTTGCTAAGATTCGCCCAGAAATTAATCAGTCCGCCCCTTTTTCTAACCTTTTAGGTTAAATCGATATATTTGTTTTACGCCCTTTTGTGTTTGACCGCTGATTAAGATTTTATTCATAAGGCTATTAACAAATCTATAAATTTTAACGAAAATATTTGGCATTTTATCCGCAACTTGAAATTTTTATAATTAATGCACTACATGGAGTCTATTCTATTTTATGTGTATTAACAAGTGGATTAATAGCTCTAAAACTTACAGATATTCTATGCTATTTAACTATTGTTTTACTGAAGGATATTTAGTAAAACCGCAAATAAGTTGAAAAATTACCTTTAATATAATAAAAAAAAATGTAGTATGATATACGTTACATATTAAACTATATTGAAATGTCGGTTAGTTTTTGCACTTTATAGGATAAACAGCGTTTTGTAGGACAGCTGTTTCTGACCACAAGGACAAAAAATGTCCAGATAGAATCAGGTCGAATTACATTCGGCCACGGGCTTTCGTATGGCGGTGGATGAAAAAAATCCCAAAAAAAAGTAACATGCTCCCGCGGTAACGCAAACAAGTGCAGTTTTTTACTAAGCGCATGTAAACCGACTGTTTACGGAAAGCAAGATTTGCGAACAAAAAGATAAGAGAAATAAATTGTTCCTTGTACTTTGTCTCTTATACAAAGCTGCATTGACAATACAATCACCTATCTATGCATAGGTAATTGGAGAATATAATCATTAATTTACCATGCATTATTCAACTACATACGTAATTTTATTTATCATACTCGTTTATTTTCATATGACCCCTAGTGTTGTACTGTATAGACCGACAAAGTTATTTCAAACTGATGTTGATAGCGCTTTTAGTTAATTGATTTAACGGTTTTCTATACCCATTCACGTATCGTAATATATGGAAGGCATAATGTACCTACCTAGCCTCCTTGCAGAATAATACGATTCTAATTTCGCCACCGCATTCGATCCGCGGACAATACGCGTTTCTCCTCGGCTTTTAAACTTCAATAGGAAGGTATTTAGATGATATTTTTTTAGTTCAATACGACCACTGTTCTGTTATTTGCCCTTTGTCAAGTTGTGGGCACGACAAAGCCACAAACATACCCTGCCGAGCGGCCGAAATATTTTTTGTCTGAATTTCGTATTTTATTTCGCTCATGGACGAGCAGTACGTAGAAAAAGTTATGTACCTCTGTGTGAAAAAATTTAATAGAAAATACGCATTGATATATCGTTCTGTGGGCAGTTACATATCCCATACTCTTTGTTGTAGAGATTTTATGACACTGGTCATTCATTCTGACATTCTGATACGTACATCAAACGCATACAAATTTGTGGTAGAAATACCCTGTCATTTGATTGAATAAAATCTTATGAATGCTATTGCAATAAAATATTATATTTGGTAAGAAATAAGATGGTGTATTAGATAAAAAAATATTCTTAAAAACTTTTTAAGGATTCATAGAACTATACAGTATTGATAATTTCAAGCATGTTTTGTTCAGTAACACTACTATTAGATACGAAAGTTATGAGATAATGTATATTTGGTTAAGGAAAACTTAAAAATAAAATATTAAGTCATGGAGACGACAGAAATATTTTGAAATATAAAAGGTCCACAAATTCCTTAGCAAAGGATTTCAAGTCCTCGAATTTTGAATTCTCAGTGCCATTTATAATTTAGGCTACTGTTCTTTAATCTGAAAATGGGAATAATTTCATTCAGTAAGGCTTTCATGGTGCCTTTTTAGCAGTACGTTGATGCAGGGGTGTGCACAAAACGTTCCGGAGCACGTGTATTTCGCACAATGAGAGTTTGCATTTCCGCCCGCCATGCACTTCCTTTACTGATTTTACTTTTTATTGAGAACGATTTAAACTCGCCGTGGACGCTTTTGTGAGAACTCATTGTGTAGAGGACATTCAGCCACATAACGCATCGTAGGTTTCGATTTCATTAATGATATCGGAACATTTTTAGTTGAAATCGAAAGGGCCGGAAATTTACTAGTGAAAACGTGGAACATAGTCCTAGGTACTCGTGGAATACGGAATACAGAGAACATCGGGTGCTACTAATAAATTCCTTTGATTATTATTGTTCTACACAGAAAACATATTTACCTTAAATTTAACACCCTAAGCTCCGGGACCACCATTTTATGTCAAGATAAGCGCCACCAAGAAAGCATTTCGTGCTAAATTTATTTGCACTTCAATCTACATCTCGGGTTTAAAAACAAAAAGTCAAATGGCATTCCCCAAAATGTCCGAAAAAATACCGGTAAGTAGATCAGTAACTAGATACAAAAGGTTGTTTGGATACGGGATGACAAGTAGTTTTTGCTGCAAATATCTGTTGAGTTAAAGTAAAATAGTCCATAGTACTCTTTAGATAAAGGTAAAAATCCTTTAAAGGTTAAACAATCGCCAGCAATGTATTAAGTTTTTGTTGTGGTCAAATCCTGATTACTTTTATCTCGAACGTATCTCTAATGGCGTCAAAACTTATGTCCGGAGCCCTGCGTGATACAGGAAGATGAGATGGCAGGCGGTCGTTGCCACACAAGGTGACATCTCACTTCGTCAAATAAAGCAATAAGGGGTGATATTAATGTGACAAATTGTCATTCCGCATACAGTCTTAAACGCGGGAGGTCTTGCTTATTCCAAGTATTGAAATCTATTAATACTGACCAGGCTTCATATATTTTAAGCCTATTACCTCAATTATAGTGTAATTTTGAACGAGGATTTATGCCTTACTTAAGCTGTTAATTAATATTTTAATATGGAAAAAGCCTATCTGAAACTACTCCTATATGTTTTGTCTCTCGTTGATGTCTTTCTGCGTTCAGTTTAAATTAGTAATTAAAAGTCGTTTTTCCAATTTTTTTTTATATGGATACTCACTATATTCACGCCATTTTATTTATAAAAAACATCGTTATTTTACGTGTAAGGGTAAGAAGATACTTTCTAATATCTAACTAAACACAATATTGCATTAAAGAATCCCACAGATGCAGCGTAGCAGCGTAAGTTAACAAAACATTCCCACAGTTGTATTCTAAAATAAAACTAGATAAAAATGTAAACAACAATATCCTCGGTGCAAAGAAAATGTCCCGCTATTTAATACCGCATTTGATAGTCCGATGCAAAGATTACATTCGATACTGCGAGTGTGACCGGTTCGTTAGCAACTCTGTGATAAATATCTGCCCATAGATCTTTCAGTTTGGCGGTTTAATACTTACGTTTAATATGAATCCAGTTTAAATGCCATTTTCTCTCAATTATATTACTTTGTAACGTCCAGTTTTGAATGTACTTATGTGTAATTTTTTAAAATAAACGTCACTGACGTAGGTATGAAATATTTTGATTTTTGACATTTTATACATCAATCCTTTTAACGAAATAACACAAGTGTACGTGATCAAATAAAAACTGAGATACAAACTGGCCTCTTTTAAACACTCGTTTTGTTTAAGAGTTCAAGAGAGACGCAAGAATTTTTGTAAAAATAAATAAAAATAAACAAATGGAGTTACTTATAATTATACATTAAACGATTAGTGCTATATAAATCGTATTATAAACCATGGATTCTTATCTCGAAAGCTCTGAGCACGAAATCTATTAACATTCTAGATAAATCAAAATGAAAATAACGTAGCATTTTAAGACTTCACAAAAATGTTACTGAATCGAGAGCTTAATGTGCTTTTTAAAGCACAGAAGCTTTTCAAATATTTTCCCATAATAAACACCCACTCATCTTTTAACCAAATCCTTTATATTTCTCACAGTCGGTCATTTATGATCGAAATAAATATACAGTTGATATCATTTAATGTTAAAATAAAATAAAGTTTTATAAAACTACGCACCTTATCAATTCATAAGCATAGTAAATTAATATCTTAATCCACCGGATATAAAATGGAAGTGCATCTTACTTAATAGATAATGTATTACGTATAGTGACATTAAGAAACAGATAAAATTGTAGTTTTTATATGCACATCTATCTGTACGTATCAAGATTAAGTATACAGAATCACGACTGCTGTCCATATCTCTTATTACTCTTATTAATATATTTTCTTATGAGATTAATTTGCACAAATCTCATGATTTTTTTAGAAGTAAAAATTACTAACTTCGAAAATTAACTAAGTTAAAGATACTTAATAAATCGTAAACCTAAAGAAATTACGTAAAAATCTTCGTGAACTGGCATTGTGGATTGTCGACATAAAAATAATCCAAATAACTAACAGTGCATGGTCTGTAGGAGAAACTAAATATCGTAGCTACTGCACGTTAGTTTCTGCAAAAGCCTTAATGGTCTATAATGACAGATTTATGCAGAAACTCTAAGTATTCCCCTGAGGATGACGACGGCATCTATTACATCGCTTAGGGCGCATTGCCACTACAGACAGAGCATTAGGCTGATTACTCATGAGGGAATAGTGATAGGTCCACTCCTACTTTCTACGGTATTTAACCTTAGATTGTCTTGTTTTTCTTTCCAATTTATCTGCTTAATTCTTTTAATAGTTTACTTAAATTTAACGATAACTTACGACTAGAATCTACACCTACGTACTCGTAGTTATATAAATATTTGATATTTTTTTTTTCAAAATAGTGATCTTGTTATACCAAAATCCCTATCTCCATCGCTTGTGCATTTCCTACAAAATACCCATACTAATTAAATAAGTACTTCAATATAGGAGACGCTGATTTAAAACAAGCAGGACTGGCTGAAGCAGCTAGAAAACGTCACTACATTACTCCGTTTAAGATCAAAGGATACGCAATCGTTTCTTTGTGAGTGCTTAATGCGTGTAATCAGCCCTTGATTGGCTTGAATTAATCGCAGCCCATGCGTGACTGTTTTCATCCGAGTCACTTCTCATGATGCTGCGTTTATGAGAAATTCGCCCAGAGTCCACTGTAAATTAAAAATAATGGCATAATTAAAACTTACATCTCTCTCAGCGAGCTTAAAAATATCAATTTCGCTCTTATAATGCTGCTTCAATTGCTCGTATTAGTTATAAGTATTTTGCATATTAATGAGTTCGTAATATAGCGGCTTCTTGTTTGGTATATTAAGACTGTGTTATTTATTGAGAGATTATTTAAACATTCGGAATCGTGTAAAATAAACTTACCCTTCTTTTGTTTTAATTTCGTAGATAACAATTTTTACTTAATTCAAAATTAATTTCAACAAGAATATTACTTGAACAAGAGAAGTAACTTCAAATTATAGAAGCAGATAAGTAGTTTGCAAATACTATTATTCACATAAGCATTAAAAAATTACGTCACTTAAGTTATTAATATTCTTAATGTAAGCTATATAAAACACCGCCACCGTTATGTATAACTGCTCATATGCATATGCCTCCCATATTATATCCGCCATAAACCGCAGTTCATCAAATTATTGTAGCCGTCAAGAACGGAATCTATTAAAATTCGTTAACAACACTTAACAGGCGGAGTCGAATCGTTCTCTTAACGTGTAGTAATAAATCCATTAGAATGATGGCAGTAGGCAGAAGATTCGATTCGTCACCGCCATTACATCGGAGTCTGCTACTAAAGTCGGACCACCGCGGAAAGATCTACCCACAATTCAATTATACACACATAATCTACGCTCATTCCACCACATAGAAATGGTAATATCATTACCAGAATATCGAAGTAAATTACATTTATAAAGGTAAAAAATGTTAATAACAGTGTTATTTTTACAATAAATTTCTTTTTATTCTTATAATTTAAAGTTCAAGTTACCTGATTTTGTAAAGTGAAATGAACATGTTTATTTTAAAATTTCTTTACTAAGAAGATAGGTACAAAAATTGGATTTTAACGCAATGAAATTCATATCTGCATTTAATGCTAGGGAGTTCAAAATCGACTTTTTATCCATTGCTGTACATAATTTTATTTAAAACCGATAGTATTATGTAGCATTGAAAAAGAGTAGCAACGTGAGACTTTGATTGTGTTGCCCGTTGAGATTGTCTAATTCGTTATGCGACTACTGAATTAAGCGGCTCGGATGAATCATTACACCACATTATTACGGTCCGCTCCTAGCAGATAATATTACCTTAACGACAATTGTTATTAAGATCATTATCAATGGTTACACTACATTTAATAATTAAGACATTTGAAATGTTCACTAGATGTCTCTCATTTTTATTTTTGTTCCAAATAGAAATTGTGTAACAAGTGTAAATTGGCAATTTCTTTAAAATGTGGTTTCCTTTGCCCAATTGATTTTTTTTCTAAATTATTATTTGTGTAAACTTTTACGGTCGTATTTACATAATAAGCTAATAAGGGATAATATTCCTGAAATAAAACTAAGAAATTCCTTTGCCTAATTAACTAGATATACTAAATTAAATTACACGTAACATATTTATGCTAGCAAGCAGGTGAATTGAACAAAAATCTTACGATACATTGGTTGAATAAACTCCAATTACCATGAGATTTTTGTTCAATTTTCTTTGTTTCATAAACGCCGCCCAGTTTTTGTTAATTTGCTAAAGAACCTTGGTTCTG
Source organism: Lerema accius (assembly GCA_001278395.1). Classification (NCBI taxonomy): domain Eukaryota; kingdom Metazoa; phylum Arthropoda; class Insecta; order Lepidoptera; family Hesperiidae; genus Lerema; species Lerema accius. The sequence continues at coordinate 40,789 of LGAG01000797.1, forward strand.
ACTTTGTAATCGATCGTTATATCTTGTGATGGTGCGAACTGAAGTGCAAGTGTATAGTTTTGGTTGCGTGCGAGAATCGCATAAAGATGACGCTGCGTGTGGCGGCAATCTACACCGGAACTAAGCGGCTACGCACTTGCTAAAACATCTTATTATTGTGCTCTCAATTGCTATTTTTTTTTATCTAGATGGAGATCAGTTCATCTCAGAGGTCTTCACAAATAATCATAGCGAACTTATCGATTACCCTTAATATATCTACAAAGTCAAATTCAAACTATTAATTTTGACTTAACGAAAACTTACTCGGATCAAGCCCAATGCGTGGTAGATAACAATATTGGCATGAAGTTTGTATTTAGTCGAGTGAAACCTAAACTAGTAGTTATTAATTAATATAAAATCTATAAACCAAATTACGAATGTGTTTTGGGGGTGGGGGCTGGTCACTCTCACAATAAAGACGGATCCAATGACATTTTATATGTTGAAATCCGTAAAGCCGTTTGTGTTGTAGACTCTAAAATGTACAGGCTCGTTCAGTGTAGGTAGTCGATTAAATATAAATACGTATATTTCCAGCAGGTTTCTGCAGATCCTAAATTCTAGCCCAAATACTACAGTTTCAGTTCAATGACGATGACTCGTGCCTTACCGCATATTTCTCATTATTGTCTGTGCAGTCACACAGAAAATTGATGCGGTCAAATAAGCCAATGACCTTAGAAATTATAGTTTCAATGCCAATAGTATTATGAAGATTATTGTCTAATTCAAATATAGATAGTTAATGACATTACAGACGGCAAATGCAAAAGCATACTCGGTGAAGCATGAAATACGAATAACAAAGCGTACAGAAAAATAAATTTAAACGTTTATTGCGCCTATAATAACACTGTGCGCGTTTGTTACATTGTAAATTTACTACTTATTTTTCTTAAAATGATAATGGATACCAACCAAAAAGGAACATTTCATATGGAAAAGGTTTATGGGTACAACAAAGCAGATAACACTATCTTTGTTTGAGTAAAAGAGCTGGGATCTGAATTAGTAAAGTCTGTCCACTATCTCAACGTAGTTAAATGGCATCTCATTATAGAATTTAAAATTCAGGGACATTTATAAATTAAATTAAGTGAATCGAGTAACGACGAGGCGCTACCTTTTTAAGGCGAGCATTAACAAATTACCCCAGGACAGATATTTTTGTAATGTTACTTGTTTGTGAATGGTTTTATCCGTCGTGATCAATTTATCGGTTCGTTAGCGACTGATAAATGCGGCCTGATTCTATGATTACAAAGTGCTTTATCATGATAATAGCTTTGATTAGCACTGAGAATGTCCTAGTAGATTATTGACCCATTCATATGTTGTGGGAATTTTTTCGATTTTAATGCGAGAAAATTCAAATGAGCCAGTACGATTACAGAAAAGCTTCGTACGCTACGATTATTTTGTATCGGATATTGGTCGGTAATCAGTCATTTCATCGCAAATGGCCAGACTTCTGGGCGGTGCATTTCCTAATGACCGACTACCATCGCGTTAGCGTTTAATGCCCCGTTGAATACTATAGCGGCTTCATACTACACTCGGTATACTGGTAGAATGCTATTAGCAAATTTGGGTTTGCACACTAAATAAGCACTAACGCACATATTAGCCGCGAAGAACACATTGATTGGCGGTTATTAGTCGGAAGCGTGTATGACACGATTTATGAAATGAAATTCGGTTACGGAAATTTTGGAACACAGGTGAAGATTACGAGCAGATGTTGTGTTACTAATTTAGTTATTAATTATTCCCTTTATTTCGGCCTTACATTTTTGGTTTATTTAAATAACGAGATACACTTGTAAGAAACATAACAGTTTTTTTATAAAGTGTTACACGAGAAATCTAAAATGAAGCCGAGAACAGCCGACAGGCTTGCTTTATGGGTTTGATATGCTAAAAATGCAGCTTGTTTGCTCGTTGTCAACTTTGTATTTTAATTTTAAAATTATATCCACTTATATGGCACGATGATTACTGCATTGAATTTTATTTTTACTCTATTGGTTCCAGCTTTTTGCGTTTCTTGTGCCGAAGTAATTTGAATGTTAAATCGTTGTACGTACTTGTTACTGGTCGTAATGTTAGGTACAGGTGCGTTTTATATAACTGTAGAATCTGCCAGTATGTTATTGTGATTAAGCCGGCCATTTAAATCGGTTTTGATTTCGGGGAAACAGGTGTGACATGGTTTATAACTTAATGAATATAAATTAGCTTTCAATAACCCATGGCTACACAAGTGCTCGATGATAAAATCTTAACCGCTGATGCGTATTGGTAATCGCTGTACCTACTATGTTCTGTTTTGTTTTCTGTTAGAACTGTCAGTTTCCTTGTTAGTGTAGTTTCCGTCATGTATTCGAGAGCATGTCATCGGGGGCCATGGGAAGTGATTCAATGGATAAGTTGCATAATGACGAGGCTGTCCTGGTTGTGACAGTGTCGGACCACCGGGGGCGAGACGGTTTTTTGAATCCACCTTCATTAGAGCGAAACTGAGTGACATGGCTCGAGGACGAACGACAGGATTTCTCGGTCCGAGTAAATTTTATGGCGATCTCGAAAACTTAATTAACGCTTTTAATGTCTTTGTGGTAACGTTTAAGAATACGGTAAATAATCGTGAATTTTTAACGGATTCATAATTTTAAAAATTATGGTTTTTATCGGCTTGGCAATTTCGTGATTTTTGTTTAATTTATTATCTCTTAGTTACTTCATACTTAGTAATTAGTTTTACTTTGTCACAATTTTGGAGCATTATAAGTTAGTATTATTTAAGTCGAACTTTTATTTAATTCATTTTGTATACCGATCTCATTTACTATGAAAAGAATTGCTTTTCAATTTCACCACTTACTGCTGCTTATAAAGTTAAGCATTGTTACCCTCTCTCTATTTATATCTTATTGATATACGTCATTAGGTACATATTATAACGTTTTCATCGATCACCTGACAGCTGTATTATTAAAGAGCTTTGATAAAATAAAGTCAGTAAGGCATGAATGTTAATGTAATCTACGAGCATTATGTAAGGTCAGTTACTGCTAGTATCACTGATAGAAATTTCTTCCGCTTTTTGATAACTTATAAAATCTGCTGTCACTCACCACCTGGTTAGGTCAACGAACTTCATTGTTGAATTATTCCAAGGCAAGCCAAGTTTCCATTCTGAACGTTACGGACTTATCGTGGAATGTGTAATTCATTCAAAAGTTCGAGTGGAGACGGAATGGGACGAGCAAGTTATGAGATGTCGTCCAGCATTGCAAGTGTTTTGAGTTTACATTTTAATAAGGCGTTATGGCGAAATATATTTGCCCTTTGCTTTTTACGTGATACGGTACTCAAAGATTTTATACATGAAGAAATAGTAAGGTCTACTTCGCGCTTAACCTACGTTAAAAATATTTGCTGTTATAATTTTGTAATTAGGTACAGCAAGCATAGTTTATCTGATTTTTTTTCATAATATATTACTCAAACTTAAACCATGACCGAAAATTGATTTAGGAAGTGAATTCAGTAATAAGATTATTAACACGACTCGCGCATATAAGTAAATAAGTTTATAGGTAACGCTATTCATTTTATAAGTTTAAACAACAAATAACCCGGAATAATCATTCATTTAAGACATACAAGTATTAAAAAAGTATAAATATTCGTGCGTGTTTCGCGGACGGTAGCAACGACCATCAGTACACGTTTTTGTAGCGAGCCAGTCGATGGTTTTATGTGGTTTAATTCGATTGAAGCAGTGGTTGTAGGGACCCTAATTATTTGAATAGCGCGTCACAACGACGCTCCTTTGATCAGTGCCGATAACGTGATTGCGAAGGTAAAGAGAACTCCGATCAAATGGAGGGCCAGAAATACTTAACGGCTCTTGATGTTAGCGGATTGAAGCGCAGAGATAGTTATTCCATAAACTACAATGTTTCATTTTTATCTCTATGTACCTATACTTTTTATGTATAGATACGTAATGTACTATGCAATCTAATATAGGAGTATGACAAGAAATAACAGTTACAAAATAATTTAACACATATAAATACCTTTCGATTATCAGTTCGTTATTTAGTTTTCTAAAAGTCAAATTTTTCTCTTTTTTACTATATGATACCTAACGTAGACGAGACGCGTAATGAAAAACGAAAACAAATACAAAGGGAACCTATGCGTTCGGTATAAGTAAACAATTAAATAAAAGATAGGGAATACAAAATAATATTTTGATAAAAATTTCTACTGTCCTGATAAAAAAAATATAAAAAGCTCGTTTTAAAATTCTCAAAATGCAGATTTACACGACTGGATGTCGCAATTAAATGAAGGTTTTAAAGGGTCCTGTCACCAGAGGGTACCGACTGCCGATGAAATGTTGTGTGAAACGCAACGGTAACATTTTTACCTGTTCAAGAATTTAGAAGAGTATTCCAGTTATTTTTAACAGACGAAATGTGCTATCAATATCCAATTCATTTAAGGCCATTAATGAGTTTTATTACGACGTGGCTTTACGGCATCGTACCGCCGCCTGATTAATGAAACGGTCCAATAAATGAAACATTTTGTGCGTGAACATTAGGCTGTATCTTTATTTGGCATTGCATAACTCAGAGTTAACGACCTATAGAATCTATTCAACGGTTAAAAAAGAACTCGTAAGAACAG
>LGAG01000797.1:66386-84559 GCA_001278395.1 Lerema accius
ATATTCCGCAATCGTGTTTGATATGCAGAACTGAAATGGGTTTATTGTTCAGAACTTTATCTCTTTATATCTCTTGGGATTATTGCAAAGACACTTAAAGCGATAATATAATTATTCGATAATTAACATCTGTAGGTATCTATAATACATTTGCAAAGCATTTTTTTTGCCTAAATAATTGAATTTACTTAATCACGTTACAATGACGATAAACTGTTAGTATGTGGTGAAATTCTTTACCAAATTACCATTAATGTTGTATTTAAAAAAAATTACCCTGAATATACTAGCTACCCCTTTGAGCAGATGTAGGTAGAACATACCCCAATTAAAAATAATAACTTGATTGATTCGGATAAAACAATCTATTAGATGTCTTATTTGTATTTAAATTACATGTTTGTAAGGGCGGTTACTTTTTTAACTAATAACAAGGAGTAGTAGCTGATCCAAATACACTTTTTTATTTAATTATACTTAGAGTCTTTCGTTACATTGTACATCAATATTCTTGAAAGCAGCTTACTCCTAAATGATAGAAATTAACGACTCACTTTACCAGTCTTATTTAGTTTTTTGTCGACAGAGATAATCGCATGCCTTTGATGAAATTTGTTTCAACCCTTTCGTGTGTTTTTTGTAGGAACAATTCCTTGCGAGTCGTATCACCGATTGCATCAGTTTAACAGTGACAAAATACTTCGCCCAGTGTTCCTTTGTCGTCATGTTCGGGTTTGTGTACATGCCGAGATATATCTCGTGATATTTAACCTCGCGTCACTATTAAGACATCACTTACCCGGTGGCTGGGAAGATCCGTTCGTTGATAAAATTTTGATCATTTATACAGAGCTCGATGTAAATGGCTGGGAAAATATTTTAATGCGGCATTTCAATGTATCACAGATCTAATGAAATGATTTTGGATTTTTTGTAATGAAGCTGAAAATCATTACATATTCAAATACTGTATATATTAATGTAGTCACCATTTTTTCTGGCTAGAACTCACTAGAAAAAGGTTTAATAAAGTTTTCTTAACGGAACAAGAGCATTAATTAAATCGATTAATATTAACAAAGCAAATACATAACATTACACGGACTATTGAGCAAATTTCAAAGAGCTTAAACTTAACAAATCGCTGTGCAATCACGTGAACGCGAGCGGTTATCGGCAAGTCCTACAAAATGGTCGGAGAGGAAGCATTAATTAGAAACCTGCCCTTAATTAAATTGTAACGTCTCAGCGAATTTCCCTGAGACCCTCGCTCGGTGGTCTTACATTTAATCGATGTTAGAACTCACGTGAACTTTATGATATAAGCAATAAAAGTAACATTTTAATGATTCTCGAGTAAAATGTATAGCTCCATGGTCGACATTACAGAGCGCCATAAAAAAGTGTATTAAGAAGTCAGGCTTGGGTTTGACGAAATTGTGGAGTTAACGCGTTTAGTACCTATGATTTTGCTTGTCGCTTTAATGAATGCCTTGGAGAATGTTATTTGTGCTGTTGACCTGACGGTGGATGGACCTGTTACGCACGGAGGTCTGTTGAAAGTAAACTATACTGCACGGACCTGTAGCTCAAGACAACGAACCATAATAACATAGATGGTAGTCGTGCTAAATGTAAAATATAAATTAAGTGCACATACTTAATAATGAGAAATTAATGGATGTAAAGGGCGAACAAATAATTACTAGGAACGGAATGAACTGAGAGGTAAAGGACATTTTATTACAAGGAAAAATGTTTCGTTAAGTAGACAAATTAATTTGGTTTTCATTGGTGTCCTATACAGAGATTAAATTATGATTACATGAATTGTTTATTTAACTCTAAAAAATCTATTTCTCTTAAGTTTTATAAAGACTATTTAGCAAGGAATATCGTGTTCTTTTAGATTATCTAATACCTCAGTTCAGCAAAATAGACAAAAAATATAGACTAACAATATAAAGATATTAAAATCACGTCCTTAGTGCCTTGTTAAAAATTAAAATCGATAATAATCAAGAAATCACAAAATAGGATAGAAGCATTGAATGTCTGAATATAAGAACTTTTATTGTTATATTAATAGGCGGCAATATAATCCCACAGTTAGGCGTTGATCAAGAAGAATGGATTGTTATTATTGTTTAATTAAAAATTTTCATGCCATAAAGGGACGCGTCTAATAAAGCGGAATAAAACATCGAACGTATTGGGGGCGGAGCAGGGATAAATAAAGTATTCGAAAGCCCACAGTATCTATTGTTATAGTCTGTAGCAAGAATTTATGGAAATGGGTTACTTTTTAACATTATTCATCACTATAAACAGTACAATATAAAGTGTAGATAATAAAGTGTACTTGGAAATATAATCATACTTAGTGTTTAAATGAATTACTCTCACTAGTAATTACAATTTTGGACATTATAAATGACTAAAAAATTTTTTAGCAATTTTCACAAATGTAATCAATGTAATGTTTCATAAATGAAGTCATTGCTATTACTGCTATACTCGTACTTATAGATGTAATGCTACAAATAAACGCAGAAGCGATATTGTATTCTACGTTGTTTTTCAAAAATTGTATAGCGAAAATCTACTTTTTTATACCAATAACATAAATCCAATTACTAATTCGTGCTACAGAATCTCTTACTGAGCATGGCACGGCATTTATTTAACTTTTTCTCGAATATTCGTTGTAGTTATGCTCCCGTACGCCGCTGGCTGTGCCTAATTCTCTCAGCACGAGACTCTGACGTGCGTTCCATGCTGAGTTATTGTCAATACTGGAGTCATTAATCAGAATCTTAATCATTTGATTCCTCATTGAGCTCCTGAGTGAAGCAAATTTCTTAACTAGGGCCTTGTCAGTTTTAACTTGGCTATAAAATTTACACCATTTTGAGGTTATTTCAACATCCTATTATTTTTTAAGGAGTAGGATTTGGCTATTACTTCATTAGATAGGTTTTGATTCAAATAAAAAATAGTATAGTCATCATTCTACGCAAGGAATCTTCAGTAATTTAGATTAACTTGTAGCCTAAGTGAGCACATTTTTCTAAGCTTTTCAGTTCCAAGAAGCCTGTGCCCTCGAGGACTATACTAATACCGAGCTACAGTCATTAACATACATAAATGACTAAAGAGCTATAAACTAGAATGCCGGTAAATATAGTTCCATCCTAGGTAAATGGCATCGTCGGAAGATGCAGTATTAAACATGGCCATAGACTGCACGCTGAACCACTTGCGATAGGAATACTAATGACCACTCAGAACTATTTTAGAGCATAATCGTTAAAAAACAGGTCACATAATGTAAAACGTTGTGGATCTGATCCGAGTATGATGCTGATGTATACTTTGTTGGAATTAAAACTACGACAAATGAAAGGGACAGCGATACTACATCCAATGAGTGTAAAAAGGAGGTGCTTACATTATGGCAGGTGTCACGATACATCTGCGCGTGCGCACTAACCGGCACGTGCGTCCCTATCAGTCTTCAAATATCCAGCTTTGTAACGATCAAAGGTTAGAAACGAAAGTGTGAGGGTCAAGGAAAATTAGAAGTAATCTGATAAAACCGAAAATTCAGATTAAAAACCTTAACTGTTTATTGCCTATTCTTCAGTGACTTGTTTACTGGTTTTAATTAGTAGCGTACGACATTCTTGACAAGTCTGTACAAGTGAATTGTGGATTCAGTCCACGTAAAATGACTCGCCATGCAGCGGGCAGTCTTCAATCATAATTGAAAAATAAAGTCGGGCCCACTTTTTTGGTGTCATTAACAACGTCGTGTGCGCGGCACGAGCGGTTGCCAATTTTATAAGCAATTTTACGAACAGGAAGCTGTGCGCGTGCGACGGGCTGATTTCAATAATAAATCGATACCCTCACAATTCATCGGTGGACAGCGTTTGTTCGAAAGACTAGTATGGAATTATCGACATTGGCACATAATGTTTTAGGGCGGAGACCAACGGTTCCCTGACGGCCACTGAAATTTTATAGCGGTTGCAGGAATTATCGATTAAGGGGTTATTAAGCTTTGGCACTTCAATCTCCATTACATTTTATTGTGTCATGTCATTTTGGAAAACCTTCTTGGCTATGGAGATTAAAGGCTCCGATGCTGGCTATAATTAGGGAATGAATTTTAAAATGTACACAAGGAATTAAATTGCAAAAGTACTAAATAATTAATGTCATCCAATCCCGAATACAACCCGACAAGGCAAAAAGTTACCTGTTATAATGTAACGTTTAGAATATCGTACACGTAATCACTCTGGCGTTTGAGTTAAAGATTACTGTATCACAATTCTCGGAAAGATTAACAATAATAATAATCTGCCGGCTTAATTTGATGGCCTTCCAGGTAAAAAAGTTGAAATATTTTGGTCCCAGTAACCTTGTTAAAAGGCTATTAATTCAGTTTTGACGCGTTTCAATAAACGTTTTAACACCTTTTCCCTGGAGGTATCATTAGGGGGCTTGTTATTGTGCCTTGACCACGATCGATTCGTTGATTTGGATTCGATTGAGTCCATAGCAGGTTGTTTCCGTATCATTATAGAACCAGGTTTCGTCGTTAAAGTTTACCGTTAGTCCGGTTCCGCACTGTTAAAAATTGTTCTTAAGAACTGAAACAGCTGCCAAAACTTTACTTTGACAGACACCAATAAACAAGTACTAATTTGTTGTATACAACTTACAATAGCCTTTTTATATTTACACATCTGACAATCCTACAACAAGTAGAAATATTTTTTCCACTTTGCTCTGAGATGAATTGCTCCCTTAGTTCTTACTTCCTTTTATCTCGAATTTGACTTCGATTATAAATGATGTTATTTGATGTTTCGTGGTAGACTCTGTTATCTATGACCATCAATAAAACCTAAATGATATTATTATCATTGACGCAAAGTTTAAAAATGTCTCTAACATACTTTTCCTCAAACATTTCTTTCATAGTAAACATTTCACTAACAAAAAAGCAACAGCATATACAGTTACATTACATTGGACCTAAATCCTTATCATTATAATTCTTTATTGAGATCGTAATTTCCCTTCAAAAATTTTACATTACAACCGAGTATCACCCTTATCGATGTAATGACACAATGCAATAAAATGAGGTTCTCACGAAAACAAAATGCCTGTTATTAACTGGTGTACAAATTGTGGTGTTGACGTTGACCTCATAGTGACAAATTGGTTGTGAGGTTACAAACGGATACGTTTCGATTACCTTCATACGGATGATGTGATAGTTTTTGTGTAATTCAGAAATTGATGCGAGAGAAATAAGTTTTAAGCAATTCCTGGGGGTGTTCCAAGTTTCCTTAATTCATGTTTCTTTGTTTTCGGCATTTAAGGCGCATTACACACTAGTCAAAATAATGTTGTTAAAGATGTTTGATAATATTCCATACCATAAAGTAGACGATAACAGAAATCATTTCAACTATACATTTGGGTTATTAAAAAGCACTTCACGCAAAAACGAGTATGTCATTGTTAATTCGAGTACGGTATTGACAGTATTGACAAATGTTTTTATCACCCTTATTATAAAAAAGCGTATTAAATACAAACAATTATAAAGTGCAAGGGTAAACACCCTTAACCATAAATTCCCACGAACGACACGCCTGGTACTGATTACACCGATTCCGTCGGTGTCTGAATATTGTCCACTTCCTATATCCGTTTTTGACGTGATATGATGTGTGACACCGAATCACACGTTTTTATACTGCACATTTAATTATAGGGTAGGTACTTATGTGAGGTTTATATTTGTTAAAGAATGATAAATGACATATTCGATGTAAAATACACTCTATATGTTTTGTAAATGACATGTATTTACGTCACGAATTTTAAACCTTATAATACCCTGTTTAGAACAGATAATAAGATAGCAATGAGTAGATAGTATTTTAAACAATATTTTGGAGACTACTTACAAATAGTCAGTTCGTCAAAATAAATAGAAAACAACATTATGTATGTTGGAATCAATAAAAAAATTGCCAGTGAAAAAAATATTTTATGTCGGTCAAAAAAGAATTGTCGTGTATGAGAAGCCTAATTCTGATGCGCACCAAACATTACGTATATGACAAATTAAATTGTAAAACCTGTTTATTCTTCACAACTATACCTACATTTAATTTCAATACAATGTAACGAACGATACATCGATGCATTCCGACATCAATTAAACGATTGAAAATTTCACAAAAGAACTCTCGCATACTTTTTTATTACGGTGTCCTTTTGATTAGTGCGTACTTTGTACATCGTTGATTTCTTACACGAAATGTCAAGAGGGAACCGCGTTAGTCTTAAAACGAGGGACCACCGTATTGCACTATCAGGGACTCTGACTGCAATTTGCCTTTGAAACTGCCGGCGATCAACTGCTTATCAGCTCATAGAAATGATAAAATCTCCGTCGGCGACGAGTTTATTATTGTTCCGCCCATTAACGCCCATTAAAATCGCAATCGATACGCACTTATTCATCTGTCGATTCTGTTGAATCAGCACGACAACTGCTTGTCGTGTGTCGTACCATGAGAAATTGCCTTCGCTTAATTAAACTAGCTTGGGATTGGGTTTGAATGACTATAGAAATTGGAACGTTAAGGAAAGTGAACACGTTGTACCCACCAATCTAGTATGTCGTTAGGTTTCGTTTCAATTCAATGGTACCTATATTCGTAATCATAAGTAAAGTTTTCGTGTCGTGGAACTTAAAGCTCGATTATACAAACTTGCCTGTTGTTTCAGCCCTTAAAAACGTAACAAGTAGGTAATAAGTTGGAAAAAATCTTTCTCTAAACCGTTTAACATGCAAGTCATGTGAAAAAGTATTATGTTATGTAGTTCAGAAGTTTCAAATAAGGAACAGATGAACATTAATACATATACCGGTCAGAATCATAACTGATCGTAGACGTGAGAAACTAGCAATAATAAAAATCTCCAAACCATCAAATTATCTTTACCGTAAGAAAATTGAGGAAATCGGAATCCATTCACATGGTACTTTCCCCAGGTCATCATGCTGGCGCCACTTCGTTTTTCTAATGGCGTCTAATTAACCATGGATTTACTTTTAATAGTTTCCGCTTCTCACACCTTTGATCTAATAAACCTTCGATCCTGTGACTAATTGTGTTGGTTTTAGGTAGCGGCGTCCCTTTATAGGAGTAAACAAATATTTCGTATGACTTTTTAGTGTGAAATGTAGTTAGACTGTTATGGGTTAGATTAATAGGTATTTCAACGCAGTTTTTAAATACCGTTATCTATACAGAAGTCGAATTATCAAATTGTTTAGAGAGGATAATAAAAAAATTAAAAAAAAGTCTGCGCATTCCTAAAGGTTTAACCGTTAATAAAAGCCTCGAAAAATACTTGTAAAAGACACTCGTAGCTATACAAATTCGAATCGTGGCAATGAAATCTTTATTGGCTGCCGATACGATTACGATGACGCCCATTGAAGGGATTCGCACCGAGCGGGAATAACGAGCAGTAAATGACATTACAGACATTCAATCAAATCTTTGATTGCCAGACCAATAGCCCTATCATGTAACCGACCGACATAAAACATTCAATGAGCATCGGAATCGAAGCACCCTTTACGGCAATCAAATTTAATTCCACCTTTTGAGCTTGTAGAATGTCTTAAGATTTATTTTATTTAAGCATTATTTTTACTTCTTTATTGTGTTATATTTCAGTTGTAACTTGTAAAGCGTACTCTCGATAAACAGATAACAAGCAAAACAAATAAGGTTAAATGTTTTATAGCCCCTTATGCTTAGCTTCATAAGTGCAGTGTGTAAAACTTTCAACACTAGTTAAAATCGATCAATCTTATTAATTTCATCTTAACATTTACGCTTCTAATCTTATCTTAGTTTGACCTCCATGTTTGCTTTCTACTTAATTACTTTTTCATTAACTAGGTACCTACGAGTACTTACACATAATTTTAACGGGTTTGATTTCATTATGTATTTTATGAATACATTTATGATCTTTGTCATTGTGAAACACTGTAAAAACTCGGTACTATATTTTAGTGTATATAGTCTTATATATAGGTTCTATCATCAACTGCAGTATAACATTCGTTTGAATAAAAATAAAAGCGAAAAAACGAATCAATCGATTCTTGTACAAGTCCAGTTAGAGCATTTCAATCTTCTTTGCCTAGATACTGGCGTCCCTAGGTAATAGACTCGCAGATACGGCAGATACCACAATTATGCCTTTACGCAGGTAACAATTACTGCTAAACCAACTATGTAGTCGTATAAATAAGTAGTCATGTCAAATGCTGGTGAGTAGTAAGATGGAGACAATCAGACGTGGACGCTTGCCGTTCAACCAGAAATGCGTTAACGAGCCCATGCAAATACCAAACCCGTTGAGTTAACAATATTCCGGGCTTCACGCATCCAGCAGAAAGAGCCGCTTCGTAACGGCGAATCGGTTGCTCACTTGCTTGTCGATAATAACTAAAGATATAAATTTTCTCACGCCGATCTACAGCTATGAGCGGAGATAACTCCTGAAATAAATTTTTAGCTCGACGAATTATCAACTTAATCTAGAACAAAAAACACGCGAGATCGTCTGGAATAGTTATTGATGTGCTAATTAATTAAATGGCGACTACGTCGGCGAGAGTAAGGACATATCTGGTTGACATTTTTATACGAAGATAAACAAGCCAAAGTTTTATTAAAAAATTTAGTTTAATAATGTTAAACTTACAATGTTCGCTGTAACTAAACATTGGTGAACTAAGGAGAAGCTGTTTGGCTATACATATTATATTTGATGGCTTGCAAATTGTTCTCGCTATGTCGACAGTTCGTCTATTTTAACAAGGACTATCTTGCTGGCCAGTTTCGAAATAATTTAACATTCACAACTTGTTGGAAATTGCGATTTTCAAGGCTGTTACATTGCTAAAGTTCTTATGAGTTTAACATATTTTTTGTTTATCTCTTATCCTGATAAATTGCTTCAGCGCAAGATTAGTAAAACTCGAGTTACTTTTTTTTACATTACTAATCTAAAGGTGTTTAACGATCGTAAACAAAATATAGCAGTGAAAACTAATATTCCGATAGATCGTTCTATAAGTTACAATTCGCAGCAGGAAATTGATCTTGTTTGCTTTAAATTCCAATAAATAATATTGAATGACTTCTTAATATCATGTGATCCTCGAGGCATCGCGTTAAGGACCAATAAAAATGATAAACGAGCACTTTAAGTTTGACAAAAGTAGGTAGCTGAAACCAAGTTAAATTATAAACCGAAAGACGCTATGACAAAGTTACTTACAAGAATATCTTTTTTATATCTTTATCCGACTGCGCTAGAAAGAGGGTTACGTACGAGCGTAAGTACGCCCATTTCTTTGGCGCGCTTTATAACCCAAATAGTTTGACGTATCTCAAGACATGAGGTTATTGGATTCATTTTCATTGTCCTACAATGTCCTACTGTCCTAGATAGGTCGCAGTACGTTATAGGTACTATTACTACTATTTTTTATTGTAATCTTCCAATTTTAAGCATTCTGGTTTTATTTTTCTGTTTATTCTTATTAGTTGCCATAGTTAGCTCTCTGTTCTACGTAATGCTGCTCATGATTTTGACATGTTTCATCAGGATGTTGAGTCATTCCTTACAATAATTACACAAGTCATTCATTATCTTTTAATCAATGCTTCCTTCGGCTATTGATGTATCCTGCTAAACAATGGATGATGCAATAATTTCCTTACCAATTGTTGACCACTACTCAATTATTAAAAACAGCCTAATCTGATTGCTTGTGGCTAAGTTATTGATTGGCTTCTATACATAAGTTAAAGATTAATGTATCAAATTATTTTTAACAAGATTTTTTATTGTTCTCACACTATCGAAACATGACAAAGTCACATTAGAAATCACGTTATAACACAGTCGGTCGAACTACAATAGACAACATTATCTTGGATACATTTTTTTTCTTTCCTTCAAAAAGCTGTTATTCAAATATGAACCTTATGAGTATGTAATGATATTCCTTTGTTGTGTACTAACAGTGCTATTTGAATACGGGTTGTTTTAATTCGATTTAGTTTGATATGTCCACACCTCTGGGTGGGCAGCGACCGCCCGCTAACAACAGATTAAAAGCTTGAAATCATAGCGTGGGCTGTAAACATTTATTAATCGTCGTTAGATATTTGTTTCTACACCATATTCTAACGATTACGTGAATAAATCCGATTAAACAACAACAGAAAAAACTATTAATTTTACTTTTCGTGATCCCGAAAGTTATCCCAATTTAGTTAGTTGAGAAATGAGTGATTGAAATTATATTTCTACTATCTATATTTTCTTATGCATTTCATTCGTTATAACAAATACAGTATTCATGTTTATTCACATAATCAGTTATGTCAAATTGTTATATTAACATTAATTTAATTAACAGAATAAAACAAAACCCACACCAGCACACTGTACTTGATACATAGACACGCTACACACGTCAGTTAGAACATCTTGAAGATAGTTGGTGTTAACGTTGACAATTGATAACCAAGCATAATATTGAATGTGTCTAGGTTAGGTATAGTCTATTGTTCGAAATGACATGGTCGATTTTCGACCATAGAACAGGTTCTCTAGCGCTACTAAAATGCTGATCATCGTACTTTGTTCCCACCATAAAATTTCGCGCAGGCGTCCACATAACAACAATAAATATTTATAGAACCAATCTCCATCGAATTTAAATTGCACTGTAATCGAGTGAACTTTTATTACAATGTTTTTGCATCGATTGTACCAAATCACGTTAGTCTACATGGATTTCAAGTGTCTTACAAAGTCCTACCGCGCTTTACACACGCCGTGACGGGTTAACGACCAATCAATGTAATTGTTTTATCACTTCCCTTCGTTATGATCGAATATTTAAAAATACAAAAGCTTACAAAACGATAGGCTTTTAAATTTTAACACGACTACAATAGAAGTGGGTAAAGTTTTTGAATGTATGTGTCTAAGTTATTGTCACAGTAAGTTTTATTATAAGCTATGTTAAAAAAAGGCAGCGTGCTCGTAAAACGTAATAATCAATATGAGTTAAATCGTTCTGCTCATTTATGGAACAAGACTACCTACTCACGCCGACTCATCGTAAAAGTCTCCTAAGAATTATGGCCATGATATTTATATCATATTAATACGACCTCATGGACCTGTAAATCTTTTTGCAGAAGCTTTCAACAGTTTTCTATTTAGATTTGCAAAAAAAGTCATATCTTGATCAGTAAATTACTCCATTTCACGCGTTACTACACAATATTTGCATTGAAGTATGCAAACGAAAGATAAATTTAAAGTTATGATCATTAATGAACCAGTTTTAATTTACGATCAACCTGTGGATAAATAATCAAGTTCAGTTGAAGGCATGAAAAAATTAATCGGATGAACTCGGCTGCGACATTCTTTACCGATCCAGTTTAAGTGGCACTTACTCTTTTTGTTTTCATATTTTATTGTGATAATTTATATCACATGCTTGTGTAAAGACGACCGTTACATTCGTTCTAAATGCCAAACTCGACATCAGATTGATTTACTTTATTGTAAGAACAAGATCACCAAACGTTCAATGAATGTACACTTCACATATGAATTGGATTTAACCATCGTTGCGTCGTTTAAAGAAAAACTTAATGTCGATGTACACGAACACAAGAAGTGTCGCAAACGAATAAGCGAACCGAAAAAATTTAAACCTCGTATCATTCATAATTATTGCCAAAGAATTTGTCATGGAGACCAAAGATAAGCTTAATTTATAAAAACTGGAAATAATATTTATTTTCAATCAACCGATTTGAAAGAAATATACATAACTTTACGAAATATGATCGGTATTTAAGACCGAAAGCGAGTGATTCGTCAAAATCTGATGCTATCAAGAGCTGTCAACACTCAGTCATTTAAGATGTCATGAGATGACAAAGATGAGGGGTGATATCATCGACATCAATTCTCAGGACCTACGGCAAGGTATTTGCATGATTAACTTCTTAATTTACATAATAGGATTTGTATTATAAATTAAATGTAGTAAATCATGTTACAAAAGGATGAATTCCCGTAAGCTAACTGGATATTTACATACAGTTCTTAAGTTTTATAAATATTATGATTTGATTTGTAATGAAGTTATTTTTGATTCAAAAATAATATACGGCTAACCCAATGAAGCTTTCATTACTTAAGAGGCATAGATCACACCGCATCACCATGTTATACTGCAGGGTTATTGCAGGGTTACTGCAGCGTTAGTGGGTTTAATGGTTCACAACAACTTCCAAAATGGCTAAACAACGGCTACGTAACGATAAAATGCTTGATGGATTTATGGATTCTACTGTGTCGACATTTTCGCCACTTGCAGTCACTCGTTTGGTCAATACCAAGATCGTTAAAGCTTAAGTCACAAAATTACTTAGGATTCATGCGATGGCAATGGTTATTGAGGTCTTCAAGTGCTCTAGCAAAGATATGATACCAGACACTGTAGAAAATACAACTACTTATATGGTTCACAATAAAACTACAACGATCCATATTAATCGAGTCGAAATATTAGTAAAAATAAAATACGCATTCTTAAGATAGGTACTCGTAGTTACAATGAAACGAGTTTTAGTTCTAATTCTAATCACTATCATAATTTTATTGTCAATAAAGCTAACTGTACTTGCAGTTAAATCCAACACACCGTGAATAATTATGTCAAGCATGGTAACGATGCAGAAAATGGTAAAATTATTCTTTTCTTCTTACGCTAGCCGCTTGATTGGAGATTATCTAAAAATGTTGCCCTGGCTGCATTCGATCGATCATACGGGTTCTGCGACAATGAGTGGCCTTGTTTAGATCAACAACTCGGTGACATTTTAACGAGATGTATGATCATATTTGATTACGATAACTGGACGTGATGTTATCTCTTAAATAACTGTTTGATAATATGATAATTTGGGAATGACATTAATAGGAAGTCAAGTTTAATTTAAAATAAAATAACATAGGTAATGTTATTATTGGTCAAATCTTGCTTAGTATTTCAGTAATAGGAATCGATGTAGCCTTCTCACTAAAAGCCAGCAATCATTTCATGTTGTTTTCTTCGTGGGACGAATAGGGTCGCTCTTTCCTATACCATTATTGTGTAGAACGCTCAGTTAGAAAAATAACGGTTCTCCTCACAACTAATCGCATAACCGGACAACAAAATAATTTCAAGTAACTTCAAAATTAGAACGTGTACCTCGTCCATAGAATCAGGAAAAAGTAGACTTATTTTAGATCAGTGCAGATTTATAAAACCTCAAAAATTATAATAGACTCAAGCAAGATAGTCCAGTCAAAATATCAATCACTTCACTTACAGACATTAGGTACCTACCTACGATTACTCTTATACCGTACCAAAAGTTGAACATTTCACGTACCTATATATGTATAGATTACATATTCGCTCATAACGGAGTAAAGATTGTCTCAGTTCCCACGTGTAATGGATGGCCATCGTTGTACGTCAGCGTTGCTCCGTACTGCACGATATCTGCCCTCAAGCATCGGACATCGCGAAGACTATGTCCTGCTCGATGAAGCAAACACACCGACTCGACAACACGCCTGTTAATTTAAACGGACGCGATCAATAAGCACAATTATCACCCTCATCAGCGACGTTGAGGCATTACAAGCTTTTAGCGAATTTCCTGCACCGAGCAATTTGTCATTCAGCTAAAATGATGGATTATTTATCCAGATTTATACATCCACGCGTATTTACAGTCCTAGCTACATGTTATAAAACAGTCTAGTTAAATGGAAATTTTAAATTAAAATGCTCTTTTACAGAATCATTAAGAAGTTTATAGATATGCATAATTAATGCAGATTTTTATGTTTTTATCCTTCCTTCCATCATTAGAAGCATGTATCTCTAATATATGAATAGAATTTCAATCAATTAAATAAATGTAGGTAAACATTTTTAAATTCTTTTATTGTCGACTGATATGAAATGGAAATGTTTTTTAAGCAAGGATCAAGAAGCTTTTCTTCATAAAGTTTTTGCACAACATTTTACAAAATGACGTCATTAACTTTTATATTTATCGACGCTAACAATACAGAAAAGCACAATTCCGATTTTCAAGGACACCTATAACATTCATCAATTTGAAAGAAAGCACATTACTTTTGAATGGTCGGAAGCGCATTCAAATCAAACAAGCACAATAACCTGTCGTACTACTAGCGTATAAAAGATAAGAAGCGCTCGTAGTCCGGCGACTTGCGTCGATTTATGCTACTCCTTCACCAATCCACAATGGAGCAGTGGGTAAAGTAGACTCTAAGACTCTTCAGTTACGAGGAAAAGGACCAATACTCAGTAGTTTCATTCACGTCATTTATTGATAAAATTAGTAGTAGTTAGTATTCATATTAATTTTTAGCAAGCTGTCCATTACTTTATTGAAACTGTTCCTCCACAGTGGTTGGTAGAACGAGAGCTTTAAAACGAATGTTACTAACAACATCATTACGTCAACAAGCATCACTAATGTTGTTTAAGTCGCAATATTGGATTGGAGGCATACGAAATTAATAATTGCGCTTACAGAATACGACTTAGTTAGCCATGGTGATATTTTGACCAAATTTGACACCTGCACACTTAGTAATCCGATTTATGTTATCCGACACCGAAGAAGTCAGAATTACGGTGGTCTTATCCTTACGTCGATTTGAACTTGAAATTTTAAAGATAATAATTTGATAATAAATACTTCGAGTTTATAACCAGTTTTTGAGACGGTTAGTTATTTATATGCCTGAAAGGTTTGGCTTTCAGTACACAGACGCAGATAGAGATTATTTCGTCATAATTTAGTACTACATGTTTCCCGTATCGTTTGTACAACTATCAACCTGTTTTCGATACAAATTGAAAATCATAGGTTCTTCGAATAGTTCGAATAGAACGAGGTATAATTGTATAAACAATGTCATTAAATGAACTTCACTTTGACGAAAATAGTTTTGTTTTCTATAACTACGTAATGATACGTATAGTTATATTTTTAAAATGGTACATTATCTGTATGCTAATAGCAACTGGCCACTAAATGTCTCACGCAAAGACAGTAAAACTAAACGCTAGCCGGGCGTAGTTAGTTAACTAAGCCAATAAAAAGAATGATTCATGCACTTGACCCTCACAGAGGGGCTATTCTAGTTTACATTATCATCATATCACTGAATTAAAATCTATCACATCATATCACTGAATAAAAAAAAAGGTCTATTCTATGACTATAACCATACCTACCTACCTAATAACCTACCTATAACAAATTTTGACAGAATTTAGATCGATATGGTATTTTTTTTTCGCTTTTTGCTTACAATAGGTATAATCTCAAATGAGTGATTAGTATCTTGCAGTAACTTATCCTTAAAATATTTCTTACACCTACATGGTACTTAGTTTAACGAGAAAAAATTATCGATTACTAAAGAACTAAAAGAAAATCCTTTACAATTTACCAAAATTATATCAACATCTGAAACAATATACCTATCGCATTAGAAAAAATATCTCTAAACCAAGAATTGGTTCCAACGCGTGTTAACACTCGTTTTAAATTGAGTTAGTGGAAAGTTACAGATCACATTAACAGTATGAAAAGGAATATATCATAGTGTTATTAAATTTAATACGAATATAGAATTCACAATCACAATAAAACAATGGTCGACACAAAATAAGCTTATAATCTATATAAATTACAAAACTGGGAAAGGATTGTTTTGTCTTTGAATCTGATATTTTTAAGGAATTTAATGTAGATAGAATACAGTACAGATTTAGATGATACTTAAGTCAATATTTTAACCTTATACCTGTTAAGTAAATCCGTAGAAAGCTTTTCTTTGTGGAAAAATGTTCAGTTACCCTAGAAGAATATATGACTATGTAAGATCTGTTTAAAGATTAATGAATTAAATTTCACATCTTGATAAACTTTTATCTATAAATTATAAGGTGTTAATAAGGCTGACCTCACTGATAACTACCTATAATTAATTATAACACAGCTAATTAGTGTGATAACTATAGAAAAATATTATCTAGAGATGACAAATTTAATGTAGCTGAGAATTAGTTACCGCACATCATTATAATACATTTTATTATGGAAATAGTTCCCACAAAACTTAAGCTTTACAAGTGGATTCATTCAAAGTCCACGACAAATATGACTACTTACATACCTAAGTTTATAGTATGAATAATGTTTTGTACTATGGTATAAAAAAGTAGGATTTTAACCATAACAATAATTGAATAACAGTATCCCAAACAAACATGGTATATTAAACACTTAATCCTAAGTTTTTTATTATAAAAAACTACTTTTTCTATATATTTTGTGATCTATCATATTAACCGCGTCGTTCCATCACCTGACGATTACACAATTAAAAGATTAGCAACCATTAGAAAGTTTATAATTGGGTATAAAATTGCTAACTATTTATGAACAATGCAAAAGAATGTGATTCATTGTCATAATTTTTTTTACGTACACACAAAAAACTGTTTATGAAGAGAACAAAAAGTTTGTAAATTCTAAATTAGAACCCAACTTTATTTTCAAGTAAGTTTTAATTCCAAATTAATTTCCTTTTATATAACTTTAATTTTGACTATATACATTATAAAGAACTTCCCAATAATAAATGGCCTAACACATAACACTCCGAACGACATTATAAACAATCCGAATAAAGCACCTCTTTCAATTGTTCAAAAGAGAAGCGGCATTAAAATAAGATATGAGTCTTACACTACTTTAACCCGAGCTTTTGGATCTCATCAGAGTCAGATCGCAGCTTACAATTAAACGTTCCGAATTCGAATTGGATTAAGCATTAAGGTTTCTTATGGGACACATAAAATCGTTTCGGCTTCGTTACGCCGCGCCGACCGCTCAGATGAATAAAGACGTAATTAAAAATAACGCTCCCAATCCTCGTTCGCTTCAGCCAAATAATTTCTGATAATCGCCCAATAAAGGAAACACTTACTCTGGTGTAACATACCGTATTAAAATTTCTTGTTTATGATGCGTAAATATTGCTTTTAATTTCAATTTCGGTTTCAATTTCAAATGCTTATAACATGTTTAGACTGATTTGCTTGGTCATGTATTATTTTATTTTATGACTTTATTAAGGGACTTGGAAGTCTTATTTTTTCTTTTTCTCTTTGCGTATATATTTAGACACTGATAATAAGTTTAGGTATACATCATATATCTAACTTTGATACATTGACCAACTATGAGTCCGTTGGTAACTTTTAAACTTTTGTTACTATACTTGTGGTACATGATATTGTTATCAGTTCAGATTTTAGAATTATCTATGACAATAAGGAGGAAGTACAATTTATTCCTAAAAAATATTTTGAGATCCATGACGTTTTATTTTCGACGTATTTCAAATTTGTTACTTGAGACTATATTTAAAGGTAATTCAAACCGTAAATATTCATAACAAAATCTGCTGCTGCAAAGATAATATCAGCTAGAAAAATAACGAAGCTAAAATCATTGTAATTCGAATGACTAATTACATCTCCAGACATGGTTGAAGCCCTAAACTCGGCGTCAATACGAATGAATATAATCACTGAATGCAAAAAAGTGAACAATTTCGAGTCTTGTATAAAAGTCAATATTTGTCATATGGTACTCGGGTCATAAGGAACGTACGGAGGTGCACGAAGAATGCCGACCATCAAAGAACCGCGCCCGCCTTGCCTACGTCTTAGCTCTGATAAGGTTGCCAATTTCACTTTTAGATCTTTTATTATTTATGCTTTACGTATATCATAGCCACTTAGCCAGATACCATCAATCGTAGGCAGTGGTATGTTAGTAAAGTCTGACCAATGTTTTGTGAAGATAGAAAGATAGTCGCTGTGACAATAG
>LGAG01000797.1:84758-130529 GCA_001278395.1 Lerema accius
TTGCAAGTACGGTGGTAAAATGATTTATACAATAAAAAACTACATATCCAACGTAGATAAATTAATAGACAATACTTTTTTATACTGTCAGTCGTAGCCCAAAATATTTCCGCGTTATCTAGTTTCGACAACCCTATTTTCGCCATACATTCAACTACTACGCTCATCTCTTTAATTGATGTCGGTTTTTGAGTGTACCAATAAGCCGCCTGCGCACGTCGTTACCGCACCTCTTCGACTGCGATGTATGGAATTTGTATTCAATAACTTAAACAGCTGGGTGATGTTTTGAGTGCTCAATGGATATTTTATATCGAGTGGAATTTAATTCGCTTATAACATACTTGTAGACTTTTCTTTCATACTGAGAAATTGTACATTGTATGTGTAATGTCGTTAAATGCACGCTCAAACTGTCCACAAATTTTACTGTATACTATTTTTTTTATTTACCATGTTTTTGTCTTCCGTAAAGTATATAATTATTTTGTTTGCGGGTTCAAATTTGCGTAAAATTAAACTTTGTAAAACAAATATCCCAATGAAAAAAATGAATAAGCGATTGGTAGATATATAATAAATTCAACCATTCTTTAAAACAATTTGCTTCCAATTTTACCTCCACCAATTAGGTACTTCAAACAATACCGGAATTACTTATGTATTGCTACATTATGTATGTGGAATTTTGATTGAAAAATAAAAGAAAATAACGCTCCCAACGTATGCTGTCGTATTTACAACAATTAGGTACTTACATGAATTAATTTCCTTTCTTTAGTTTAGTTTCAGGTTTATTGTTTTATTTCTGTCGTTTCAACTCGCCATTCATATAAATCTGGCAGTCTCGGACTTGGCAGCGGATACAGGTGTCCTTTGAGAACAATCACAAGGAATACGTCAACTCGAATATTGAGAAATAATATCAACCACTTAATTTCTATGGGTTCGTTTCGTCGTACATACTTTCATCTTAAAACATCAATTTTAAAACTTGAAAAAAATAAAACCGCTAAATATCATTCTAAATCAATTAGCAGTAAACAATATATCCAATTTAAGTTACGACCAAATTACGTAAAGATGTTAATGAAAATGGCAGTTTATATCGAGTAATAACAAGGCGTTATTACGTATGGTTTAAGTTACAATTAATAACATAGTAATCTGTGTCTTGTTTATTATTCCGTGGTCCAAATAACGCCGGACGCAGGTGTGAGGCTACACGGATGTTCCACACCCCGTCTCATTTACAAAATGCTTATCGTAAAATATCCAAACTGAAAATTCAACAATAGCCATGTAAATCGGGAAAAAACCAAGTTCATGATTATGACCTGACATGACATGAGGTTATATTGAATCTTCTATAATACTATGCATTCCTTTGTCATACTTATGACTTGTAGATAAAGTACATACTCGGATATACATATAATATAACTATATTAAATCCCCTTTTACTATGCATTTCTACTATACCTAATACAATTTCGTATGTGTCAACAGTATTTTGAAGGTTTTCTCTCCCCACTTATATCCATCCATCCATATACGAGTATTTTAAGTTGTTATGTAAACAAAGCAAATCAAACATTATTATTCTAAATAGTCCAGCAAATAAAGCTACTAAGCTGTGTTATTAATACCTAAGTAAAATTGTAGCGAATTAAGGGTTTGAAAAACCTAAAAGTCTACGTATTCAACTTCTTTTTCAGTTATCGTAACTAATGAGTTTTAGATGTAGTATTCCAAATATTTTTTTATTGGTTTTCCACTATAAAATCTGTGATTTAATTTTATTGTATAGTAAGTACCTATTTCATTTTTTACTAATATTCAATTGTAATTATTATTCTTAAGTTACAAACAATTTTTTAATCACAAAATAACCATCTCGGGGTTATTACGGTTAATCTGATTATAGTAAAGTGATTTTATATTAAAATGAAATCGAGGTGCCCTTTTTCTACAAAAAAGCGTCTCCTGAAGCAAAAAATACAGAAGACGGATTAATCCGAAACTAATAGCAACAATTTGTTTGGGACCAGAACTATTTTGAAATTCCACCGCCGTTGATTGTAGATTTCAAAATCGTACCTTACCACCAGTATGTTACCTATATTTTTAATTAATTAATGGATTAATGTAACTTTAAAATTAAATTTTAAACTTGTTCAGCACTTCAATAAGAAGAAGAATTTTGACACCTCGATACGTGTAATAATTAATTATGAAAAATTCAACGATTTTATTAACATGTTCAGTAATTAAAAAAAAAACCATAAATATTATAAGTAAAATCGTTCTAAAGTCTCTCATTAATGTGAGATTGCAAAGAAAAATTTAACGTAAAAATATTTTTGAATAGTTATCTTTGTTATTAAATATGTTTTCAGACAAATACATCTACAATTCAAATCCCTTTTTATTGCTAAAATTGATTTAAGTAATTGAAATACTAGCATTTGTTACATCGATCTTAACAGCTGATTAAGTGAGAATTGTAATTCCCTACAATGTATAAAGACGTTGATTGATGCTGTAAAGAAATAACACGAAGCTGGTCATTCTTTTAAACGCCTATTTTAGAGATAAAATAATAAATAAGTTTGCCAATATAAGTAGGCATAATAAGGAAAGTTTCACCATGAATAAATTATTCTGAGTCTATACCAATTTATAAGAGGGCTATGCGATGTCGCACGGCAAAGTTTCGCACCTTATGACGTCACTGTTGCCGGGAGTTTATATGAAAATTCATGTGTAACTTAATTCACACGTCAAATTACATTATCCAAGCGTCACTGTGCATTGGTAATTGTTTGCGACATGTTTTCGTGTTGCTGTCGATCACGTGAAAGGTACTAAACATGAATTCCGTTATACTTGAAACCATAATTTACCAGAGGGGTATTTTAGGTACAAATCGCATTAGGCAACAAAACAAAATCCATTCCGTTGTTCCTTTCCTTAATTACCTCTCAACCCCGAAGGCTCTGCACATTCCTACTGGATAATTTAAAACTATGAATCAGAAGGAACATTACAATTGATTTTAAAATCGTATTAAAATAATAGGTTGCAGCCTGTAGCTGTTGGTGTTCAACTACTTTAACCGCCCCTTGAGTAAACAAACTCTTAATGACGAATAGATGAGTCGGTTTGTGAAATAAATGGAGCCAAGATTCTCACTAGAGGCAAGCCCATCAATCACACGAAACGTTTAATAGATAACTTTTTGTAACAGTGGTGCTATACCGTACGGCGTATTCTTTGTCGTGAGAAAATCAATCGTAGAAAACCTTTAATTTTAATATACAAATCTGTCATTTTGTATAGTTTTCATTGGCTTAAATATGCTGATTATACTACGTTTACTCAAACGCTAAAATATGCTTAACCTGGATAGATTCGAAAACGAATGATGTTACCTTAAAATTAAGTCCTGCTAATTTATTGGTTCTTATACTGGCCATTTCCATTACAGTAATGCTTACTGGTTCTTAAGTTGGCCATTTCAGACCAAACATTGGACAATGAGTCTCAAACAAAGGATCGCTACACAAAATTCGACGTTGCATGAGCGATCCTGATAAGAAATGTACTTAAAATACGCTTTCATTATGCATTTTAAAAAGCAAAATTAGCGATCACGTGATATGGACTCCTGTTTCATTAAGAAGTAATGAAAACTTCCATTCGGTATTAATTGATCGAGTTATAAATGCATTTGTGTACGCAACAGGTTTCTGATCAATACGCAGTAAAGTGAGATATCTGCGTGTTTGCCGATGGATTCGAATGTGAGAAGAAAAAATGCGGTTCAATCTAAAGTGGATTAACGGTTTCATGCGGCGCGTGGCATTGAACCGACTACTGAGCTTTATTACTATTAGTTAATTTTATGTATTAGTTATAGACGTAAATTTATAATGGAGTAAGAAGCTTTATATCTGTGTTATTAATTTACACCGACAATTATAACAGTGTGTATATGTACCTTTTATATGTACAGTGGGATGTAAACATGCTGATAATGTTTTGTAATTTCTATTCTTATATTCTTTCGTCATAATCGAAAATTAGTAGTATCTTTTTTGGTACGTGTAATATATGTAGCATAAAACTTCCTTTTACCAACAGCTTCTCTTGTATTTCTAATAAGTTCAATATATTAGCTGATAGAAAAGCTTTCCATTTGTGTCGTGATATTTGTATTATGGTCAATGAAGGTATAATAAAATAACTAAGTTAAAGTAAATAATACTTAGATACTAATAATAGAAAGATAACTAACTATTATTCTACGCGGCAAAGAAACCCAGCTCTCTAGTTTTTTTTTCTTTTATTGTCAAATAGTAAACTAGTACCCTGGCGTAAAATTGCTCATGAAATGAATAGGCATTTTCGAAATAACATACTAAAGCTTGGCAGAGAAACTGTAAACAAACCTCAATTAAATTTTACTCTTAACTAGAGCCAGTACTCGAGTAACAACATGATTGACTCGTTTGGCTCGTGTTATTTTGTAATTTGCATCCAGCCACAAATCTTCAAGGAGTCCTGAGAAATAAATAATTCATACGACAACGTATTATTTTTATCTTTTACTAATTTATGTACTTCAGATTACGTGTTTTACAAAATTTAGTATGCTACAGGTACGTCGATGGAATATTTTTTTATACAAGTGACTTGTTAACAATCTAGGTTGGTCATTGGACATCTAAAATTGTACATTCATAACATAAATGTCATTGTTGCGTTACATACATGACAATGGGGAATGGATTTCTAACTAGAACTTCAACTGAAATATTCAAAATACTGTTCGAATGAAGGTTAAGTCAATGAGTTATAATATAATTAATATAGAATTGAAATTATTAATAATATAATATGCTAAAATTAACTAAAAAGTACACTTCCTTGGCTTTGCCAAATAATTTCTAGTTTAGAGTAAATATACTTATAATGTATTATTATTAAATAATCGGTGCATGCACTAAATATTCCGCAGAAGAGCCACAGCCGAGGAGCCAAGGAGCTAAAGGTTGCCAACCACTGAATAAGTTGATCAATTAGTCCAACGACCTTTAAAATGAACTCTATAGAGTAGATAGAGAGGGTGTAGATAAAAAACTACTTCAGGTTAATTTCCGAAGTTCTTAAACTACTGCGCATTTCTATCTAAAAGCCTCCGATATCGGGGCTATATTTTTTGTGTAAAAATGATTTATATGGACTCCCGCTATTCTTGTTTACGAAGTGATCGCGATACACAAAGCGGGAAGATTAATATCGCTCCACACAAATGTGTTCGGCATGATGCGAGAATTTTGACACCAAACACTAACGATAACATCTTAAAACATCTAATGTTCTAAACAAACTCTTTTATGTGGGTTAACTTAATTTAGTGAGAATAAAAGGTAGGTATATTATTTCTCTTTTGTTTTATTTTGGAACGAGATAGGGTTTTTTTGGATGTTTCTAGAAGGTTTTTGTTAATTTTAATTGCTTACTCCTAGTGATCGAAATGTCGAACGCCCTCATTTGAATCCACTACGCACATTTTACTTATATTTCTTTTTATTATTAGCAATAAATCATTTTCACTTGCAATAATAATAACTACTCTCAAAAGGAGTTAAAATGCCAAAAAATATTTGATGAACCGCATTTCTTCAGGCCATTGCTGTGCATTGAAATTGTTAGACAAGACGTTGTCGTTATTTCTCAATCTACATAACGCGAAACTAAACATAAGGAAAGGGCAACAACGCATAATTTGATGCATATACTTCATTATATATATGCAAATATGGGTGATAAAGATTGCAGAGAGTGCGCATATTGATGGACTAGCAAGCAGAGAAAAGTCAGCTGTTTTAGATATAACTACTTTAACACCGATAAATAAAGGAGAATTTTCTTACATCAAAACATGCTTACTTACAAAATATGCATATTTCTTAACATAAACGCCTTAGCATAACTCATGCTAATTTGCTTTATAACTTACTGCAATACTCATTTTTACACTTAGTAGTTTCATTTTTCTTCTCAGCTTGTGCAACTATTTAAGTAAGAATTCCAACATTGTATGTAATGGGGGTAAAAATTATTTAAATATGCAATATATTTAGCTCAGTTTTTTGTCTTTTATTAGTAATTATGATATTACCTACATTTACTTAATTCTTTCCCATGGCGATTACGAGAACTACAAAATATTAATAATATTAACTATCTTATCTAATTTGGCAAAACATTAAATGCTAATTATTAAGCTTGTAAAATATTCAAATATTTCAGTGACGACACCATAAATTTTGTAACTTTAATTAATTAGTTAATTAATTAATTAGTAGCTGAATCCAATTTCCTGTAGTAAACCTACATGTGTAACGTAGCCCTCAGAATAATAAATTATATTGGGCAATATAAAAATGCTTGCAAGCAACTTTCGTTTCATGTTCTAGGCATTTTGAACCATTACTTTGTAACGTTGGTAAACTTCTTAAAAACATGTAGCTGTTATTAAACGGTACTAAAATGTAATAAGTAATATAAAATCAAGAAAATCTGATAAAACATTTATAAATAAGCTATACTAGGTACCTTACCGTAGCTTCCACAAATGAAGAATGAAATTCGTAGTATAATATTAGGGAAACCCTAAAATCTTTGAATACTTTTGATAGGATGTTTAGTTGAAGTCCAAAAAAAAATAGGTCCTTCAGATTATTATTCTTGCTAAGTTTCATAAATTCCCTAAAATGAATCTACGAGTATTGTTCTATCCGAACCAAATCGAATTTAGTATTGGTCCATAGTAAAAAGTGTCCAGTAGGTACTCACCCACAGACCCGCTGCCCGTATTCCATCTGCAAGTAAAAAATAGAACCGCTTGATGTTAGGATCTAGTCGTAAAAGGGGCTTAGAAAGACGTAGAGTCGCACTTCACTTATAACAATTATAATCTAATAGTAATTCTTTATTGAGTGACCAAATCGTTTCTCTTCATTCGTGGATTGCAATTGGATAGGTAGTGCCAATCTGTAGTATTGGTGTTCTTAATATTAGATTCTTCTAACATTATGCTTACTGTTCTTAAATCCGTCTACTACTATTTCAAACTATTTAAGTTTTTGGTATAGATATAATGTAGGCATCCGCAATTAAAAACGGATTTCATTCCGATCCCGTTCCATCTACCTAATAGGTTAAAAGAATTTTACAAAACAAAATTATAGCAATAATTAAAATATAAAAAATAAAACAGACGTACATTTTGAATATGTTTTACAATAGAAACATGATGTATCTAATTTTTTTGGTGACAACCAACACAATTATTTTGGTTACAAGTCATCTTGGATGGATTGGGCTGATTTCTTGCACCTCTACGAGTAGTCTGTGACTCATCATCATCATCTGTTGTATTTTTTTTATAAATGTACATATAATCTACTTTTCTTTTCTTTACCTCCAACATTATTAACTCCAAAATGAAACGTACTCTCTACTATCCTCAGTGTCATAGATCTTTACCACGCGGCGATATTAGTGGTCAATGTGGTTGGACGTATGCAAAACGGAACCAGTCGGCTGCAGCTGACTCTTAGATACCTATTAGCTGAGACGCCATCTACATGCAAATTGTTTCTTACGCCCGCACTATGTAAGGGCAATAGGTTTAAAAGAATATGCATAAAACGACTTAGGATAATAATATTTGAAACAACATCTATGTGTGTAATTACAGGTATTTCGAAGACAAAGTAATGACTTGTAAAAGTTTTAGCCAATTTAGACATTATTTAAGTAATTAATACGATAACGATGATAATGAAGATGAATATGGTAGTATCGGTAAAGATAGTAATATCGATAATTACAGTAATGAGAGATATTGTAATTGGCGTAAGTAATATACTATATAAGAACATGAAGATATCCAAAGCGCAATCGAAGGTCTTAAATAAATACAACATACTTAATAGACTGCAGCGTCTATGGCATTCATACGTGAAAATATGTTCATCAGTTTGACGTATTGAGATTGCACTTTTTGTGTTGAGCCATTATTTCTAAACGCATAAACAATCATTATCTCCTTATAACAAGATGTGTTTTTCTGCGGCACATTTTAATGTCTAGGTATGACATAGCTTCGAAGGGACTCGTCTTGTAACAAGCGTATCCAGTAAAGGAATTGCACCTGCTAAAACCCAATACTTACGGGGACTCGGTTAATTGTCTCAGATGCTAGTTTACATAAGTACTCCACATAGGTATACCTACGTATGCTAAGAAAACAGCAATTAAAATGTTCTTGTCAGGACTTAATAACCTGATACGGGAGGCAATATTAAAAGCCTCTTGAAGAGAATTCAAGAATGAGGAATTAAAAAGCTTGAATTTTTAAAGCCAGAAGATTATTTGATGCAACTCAATTTTAATAAAATCTGCTTTGAGTTTAATAAGGATTGTAAAATTACTTGTGAAACAGCATTACCGGCTATGGTAGATAAAACTTGGTTTTCATCAATTTAAGATACCTATCACACAGAAGGCTTAACCTATTCTTTTTTTCTTATCATGTCTTTTTATCTTATGTATATCCGAGCTACTGAGGCTAGGTCGTTATGAGCAAACTTAATAACGTACAAATTTATGAAGCGAAAAATTACAGTTTAATCTTCGCATAATTTTAGCACATTCTTAACTTTATTAATTACGGCTGCAAGATAATTAAAACAATGTTTAATGGATGGTAGAGGTGTCCTTCGCGAAGGCCGCGTGGCGTGCGAGTGAGTGACCTGTCAACTGGTCGGCGTGCTGCCATCGACTTGCTGCCATGCGCCAGGATAATTACTACGACCAATAAGGCGCCCCATCAAAGTATTTCTTTTTTTTAATTATGAATTACTCACAAACCCACTTCATTAAGTATCTTTATCCCGTTTTTCAGGCGCTTCCGAAGGATTATGACCTTGATCAAAATGCCAGATGAATTCACGCCAGGCATCTTACAACATAGACGTGCCACAGCACGAGTTAGCCTTCCATCGCCTTTTTCGGTATGATGACTTCTGGTATTCGTTGCGTTTTGTTAAAATAAAAATCCTAGAGCCGCCACCGAATTCCTGATCCTTATATTGCAATGACAACATTTACTACACTAGGTATTAAAAAAGCATCCGCGGCTATTCGTGTATCAATAAACTAGTTACAGTTTTTGTCATACCTACGATGCATTTCTTAAGATGTTAAAATATTCCGCACATTAACAACGCTCTGTTTACTCACCTCTTTTAAATACAATAGGTCAATGATCCGTATTAATTGAGTAAATAATGTGTACATATTAATTAATTGTTGTCAGTTTTGTTCCTGTATTTACTGTGTATAAATTGCAAAATTAATTTACAGGTTTTAAGAAATATGTTTCGCCAATATTTTGATTGGTCGTCGAACTCGTCAATGGAGGAGATCAAAGGCGGACCGCGGCGGTCGCCAGACGTATCGACCCTTGAATCTTTGTCATTCGCGCTCGAGTTGAGTCGGCGCGACGTCGCCGTAACACAAGCGCCGCCAATGTTGGCAATTAATGTAACCAAAGATCATCAATAAACATCTTTATCACTTCATCGCCTCTGACACCGGGAGTACTTAAACATCTAGGGACCAGTGCGTTATAAGTTTTGAATATTCAGTCACGCACGCCTTTCAACGTGCGGGTTGCTCGCACCAGTAATCGGGCTTTCGTTTCTTTTTGCATTTATTTTGCCTCCGATCACGAAGTGTCTGAAGACTAAATTCATATTTATTTAAAGACATCAATTCAAACTGCAAAAAATACATAACGAGTAAACCAAAACATCGCAGAGGCGAATGCAGACGATAATCCTTAGCATTAGACTCTCGATGCCAGTCACGGTTAAAGCGGTTAAATGCTATGCTGTTCTAATGACCGAGTGCTGTATATTAAAGCTCGCTTGACCAATTATGACCATTTAAACGAACGGCCGAGGCGTATGACGAACCGGCCGGTCTAGCCGTCATACCATCTACGGTAATCCGATGTTGGATCGATGCCGGCTCTTTGATATTGTTTTTCTCGGTAATTTAGACGCTATCCTATACTACCGAATGCAACAAAACTGAAAAAGTACGAGTACGAATTCAATTCGAATTCTGTTTGTGACTATTAACAAGACATTTATTTTAATAAATTCCATTCTGTTATTACTGTAATTACAAACTTGACAAGAAAGTGAAATTACGAGGCAGATAGGGGTAGTTTTGTTGATAAGTGGCAAATAAACGAATAGCTTGTCGTTGGCAAAGGAGATATCGATTGCGTGGCGATCGAGTGCGGCAACTCGAGTCGGTCGCGTGAGCTCGCGGGCTAACTCGCGAGATGCTCGATGCAGATCATGCGCAATGATAAGGTAATCACATGCGTATCGGTTACTCGCCGCTGCGTGAGTACTCTCGCCGGTATGGTTAAGAATAATCCTTCTATAGATGTATGTAATTTGGTAGGGTTAGTGTTTATTAGTTGATGTGTTTATTCACTTTATCTTTGACTTGAGCTTAGTCTCTGTTTTGTGTTTAGCAGAAACTTAAAAGAATGATGATAAATAATGTCATGTTAAAAGTAAACTCATACAAGATATTTTTCTAATTAGAAATAAGTTTAATAAAACCCCAGTAATTAATTGAAGTAAGCCTAATAGTCCAAGTCATTGGAAATAATATTTAAGGAAGTTTCAGTTGGTGGGAACCCAACTTTATGCTTCCTTAGAGAAAGGGAAAATTTTCCACGTAATTGAAAATGTATAGCACACGCTATTTTTAAGTAATTTTAGAGAACAACCAACACCAGGTGTGTAACTCAATCATATTTCTCGCTTACAAACTTCATTTTCACAAAAATACATTTATTACGACTTTTGTTACGTAGTTTCAAAATTGGTAAGTTACGATATATAGAAAGGGCGCAGTCCGAGCAGTTACTCGCGTTATCTGGCGGTGTTTAGCCACGCGGCCGGGGGGCGAAGCTCCTCCTCCCATTGTACTCTACAATACGCTGTAACTTCTTACTAACGAGATTGAACAGGGCTGAAGTATTAAGCTATGAGCGAGTCTTTCAATTTCTTTAAATAAGTCACTATCAAGTCAGTTAGTTTCCATAGACTAATTTTGCAGCGGAGCAATGTATCTCTCTCGAAGTCTCAAAAGAAACAATCTCGGAAAGTGCTTTTGTAAAAATATTAGATTCATGTTAACTGAATCTATTTCCAAAATAATTTGAATCAAAGATGTTTCCATAATTTCGCATTATAGCAATGAAATATTGGGTAAGATATCACCTTCAAAAGATTTTTTTGGATGACAGGATTTTCATTACAATATAATGTTAACGACTTAGTACGAGTACCTACATAGTGTACTACTATGAGTAGTAACATATAAAATAAAGAATTGAGTAAACTGGTCAGAATAAATTGTCAGTGGTAATTAGTAATGGCACTATTTAAAATTGCATCTTCTGTCAGTATTTCTTCATCGTCAAGCTGAAAGTAAATCCATAGCTTACAGCATTTTTTCACACATTTGTTTCTTGGACCATCAGGTGTTGCCCGCAGCAAGCTCACATTTGTAAAAACCATAATAAGCGATCGCTTTTGGCATATAGTATTGACACACAATAAATATTTGCGAGATTACGTCTCGCCGAGATTGCGCTTAAGACCCTTTATATCAGAGATGCTCAAAGTACAATAAAATATAATAAAAAATGGTTTGGTTAGCAGCAAAACATCTTTAGATACAAAATTAATGTTCTTATCTTTTAATTAGGCATTGTCCTTATAATTAGGCCCGATTAGAGTGGAGCATTTTAAGTCACGTGTTTCTATAAATTTTCTTTTTGATACTTCTTTTATGCTTAGATATTATACAAACTTTATCAATATTAAAAAAAAAAATTCCAAGTATTATTCGACTGTAACAACTCTTATCGTAAGTACCTATTATATAACACTCTTTTCCTATTTTGAAATGTTTTATCTATCATGCTTGATATTATCTAAAGTTTCATCACGTAAATACTTCCTTGAGCATTTAACAATATAAGCTGATTTTTAAACAATTTAAGCAAATTATAATAATTTATGAAGGGCATGCTATAAAGGTTGAGTGCCGTATGCAAATGAATGCATTGCTTCAGGGTTTTATGCCCAGTTAGTGAGCTGATTCCTAGTGGGAATCTGAGTCTGGACTAGATATTATTTTTTGATAATAATTGAAATGTGAAAACATTTTTTAGTCGTATAATTTTTTGCTTGACCACTACACCTGCTATTATTAGTGGGTAAGTAAACCAAGATAAAGAGTAGACCTAGTAAAGTACCTAATTGCGTAACTTCATAAACCACTAAAAACATATACACACGACTTATTTACTCAAATGACCAGATTACAATTCAATGTGATTCACAAAAGGAGCACATATTTTCTTTATTCGAATTTATCAACATTCAATAGTTAAACAGTGCATCTAAGTTACAAAAGTATTTAAATGCTAGAATGTAGATGCCAGCCAAAACAAAAAGTTTAATCCTTACCTCAACAGCTTTGTACAAACCGAAGCCTGCATGTCAAATAGATTTCAAGTGAGAGTATTAATAGCAAACTTGTAACTATTGGCAACACAGCTAACATTAAATTATGCGTTGCGTAGTAAAAAATAAACAATCAGAAAAACCATTATCACGTGCGTTTTAATTCAGACAAGCTCTTAAATTAAACCTTTTTCTCTTTTAAAGCTTTTTTATAAATCGATACAGAGTTGGAATGTTGCCAGCACCTCCCTTAAAAAGCCTAATTTAATTTAACAGGTAGGCAGCGTTTGCGTTAATCATAGGTTCACTCTAAATTACATATTGCGATAATAGCTAGCGAGCAATCAGCAATTCTTTATATTTTGCTACTGCTTTTTGTGTCTAAAAATGTATCCTGGCTCAGTCTTAAGTAAAGTTCTTTTCTATGCGTTTTATTCGAGCTTCGGAGCGAGTATTAAGTAAACATCACCAGGAAATAGTGAGATGACAAAATTTTGCAATATGGGACTACAATGGATCCGTTATAAATTGGAAAAAAATAAAAATATCCTTTTTTACATTTCGAGATTTTTCTTTAATAAACTTCTTAGTTGGGTCGATATTGACTTATGATGTGATTTTGCATTTATTAAATTAAATTGAAACTAAGATAACAATAAAATATGCAAAATTAAATTTATGTTAGGAGAAATGGTTTTATTAAAGCACTTTTTAGTATGTCCTGTTTTATTTGTAAGTCGTTTGTAGGCATAAGAAGAAAGTAAATTACTGTTAAAGTACAAGTTTTTTTTCTGTAAATGGTCGCCTATAAAATCAAATAACATGTTCCTTGCACAAATTATATAGAAGCTAGACCGGTAGATTCTACGATACTATTGGATACCTCATTAAAACCGAATGACTATGCGGAACATGAACATTATTATAAAACGTGAGCGTTATGAAGGGCATAGTTTCCAACTCTCCACATAATTTCTATAGAACATACAAAGTGCTGTGATTGCCCGCGTGCACGTCAGCACACGTCGGCAAAATTATAGGGAACAGCGTAAGACTTAGCACTCCTAAGGTGTCAAAATTGCCATAATTTCCAGGAGCATTGTCCACCACGCCTCTCCTTAAGCCAAGCCGACTTTTTGTCCAATTCGAAAATTTCAAACTAATTTTTTTGATGATTTGTGGCCGCAACCGATATTCCGAAATTGGAAGATCCAAAACCCCGATCGATCGTGTGAAAATTATTTGAAATTAAATCCGCTGCTTCTTCCGTTACGAGGTAACGTAAAAAGTTAACTTTGGGCTCAGAAACTTGATGTTTTCTTAAATAAAAAACAATACTATGTTTCTATTCTTGATCGGTATGTATTTATAATTATAATACTGTTATTCAATTATTATTTCCAATGACATCAAAATGTAATAATGACTGACCTTTAAAGTTTCGTAATCATTAGTTCATGTTAAAACTTATTTATTGAAAACTGTATTTAAATTACAAACTTTACAAGGTATAAGCAATTTTAAAGAATTTAATAATTATAATTTACTTGTCATTTTAGTCCTGTACCGAAGATATATAATTGTAATTCGACGCTACGCTGTCAATAAGAAACTAATAAAGGAACCAACAAGTATTTTCTACAATGTATACTGCAGCATTCCATCCAGATCCGGTTTGTAAGCTTCACTTTATTCTAATAAACATTTAGTTAGCTTCGTCAATGATAGATCATTTAGCATCATTGTGATTCGATTAGTCACGCTCTGATATTCGATAGCCGTCTTTGATTTATGACAATCAATACCTCATTACATACTTGACAACATGTATCTCAATATTTCATTGCCTCCACTGATTTCGAAGAAATGGTCATTTATATAAATTAGTCAAATACAGACACTTCATCAATTTAAGTACAGATCAAGATAGATAATTGCATACGCGTGTTTAATGAGATAAATAATGATAAGTAGTAGGTTACATAAGAATGTATTATGAAAGAAGCATGCGTTACTATTTTTTTATCAACTTCTGATTTCAAACATTTTAGTGCCGATGGCAGCTCATTTTGTAAATCAGCTATTTCACGGTGATTTGTATGCGGCTTTCGAGCCAGTAAGTACAATTTTACATCTGCTTAGTGTATTGGCACACAAAATTAATTGCATGTTTTCAATACGCAACCGATCGTGAAATTGGGTCTGTATGAAGTGTGTCGGCGGGACAAGTGTGGCGACAAGCCTTGTTGTCCGTTACCGTGAATTGTGCAAAAAGGGTTTTACCTGCAAAGAGTACACCGCTGAAAACAGCTCCGAATGTAACTCTAATAGAAGAGGCTATGAGTGAATACGCAACTTTTTGACCGACGCTACGATGTCGTCTCGCTACATTACACAATATTCACAATAGAACCCGTGCTTCAATCTTCTTAAGGACCTTTCAGTTTTTTTCGTATGTTTAATTTCGTTGTGTGTTGAAGTCAACGAGATGGACTTAGGGGTCTCTCAGCAAACTGCTAAACAATTGTTGCGTCACGGTCAATAGAGCACGGTAGGGTTTTTTTCGCTTCTTTTTCTACGTTTCTAACAAAATCGTACTAAACCGTTATTGCTTTGCCAATACTAAATTATGCGGTGTTACTAAATGGATTGGGTTAGATAAGGAGGATTAGTTAAATACGTTATAACAAATTTAATACCTGATGCGATTAGCTGTAGCTGTTAATCTATTGAAGCCACAAATTGAATTTTGTATCCTTTAAAATCTATTTTATTATTACTTGGATACCCGTTTTAAAGTAAATTATTATTCCAGAATTTTATGTAAAACTTAATACATATTTACATCATCAAAACTCGCAAAATCGAAAATTTTATACATAGACAGTGATTTGCAACTTCACAAATTAACTAGTGTGAAGACAACACAATGAGATTCTTGGTTATCCAAATGTTTCCGCTTTTAGCGCCTATTGTGGTGAATTGATTTCCAAAATAGATTATTATCTTCGATTCTTTTCTCATTAGGTTTGTGGTCCAATTTGCTAAAAAAGTTAAAAATGCTTTTTTCTTAATAACAAAAAATACAAGGTGTGTCTAGCGTTTCGAAAAGGATGGCACACTTTTACAAACAGACAAAGTAGATATACTTTAAGTTGAATAATATGACAACAACAAAAATGGTCATACACGAATATTATTGAATGACTTAGGTATCTGTAATTTATAATAGGGCCATAATTCTTCTATAAGTAGCACATCTACACGGGTAGTTTAGTGACAAATATCAAGCCACTTACACAATAATGCAAAATTTACAATCACGCCTTCATTTTATAAGGTAACGCTCGTGCCATTAGAGAGATTTATTTCCTTTCATATAAATAGCGATCGTAAATTCGTATCCGACTTTAAATTTCATACAATGCACACGATTCTCGGAGAAGGAAATAAATGGCGTACCAATTATTCACAAGCTAGTCGACCGGAAGTTTTCAAGTATTTTATCGATGTATCTATTGAACGCTGTTCTGATTTTAAACAAATAAGAAACGTACGAGGTATTTTCGGCAGCACCTAAGCTGGGAAGAATAGGAGATTACACCGAAATCCTGTTTTTGTTTGTTTTCTTTGCCGTAATGCCATTGTGTTGCGGAGTCCGACGGTTTAGTGGTTAGCGCACGTTCGTAGAACTAAAGTTATTATATTTACGCTTTGAGAAATATTTGCAATTAAATTACGCTCAAAAAGAAAAATAATTTAATTTAATTTACATGACACGCCATAAACTTTGTTGTATACAATAATCTGGCAATGACTAGACCATTTTACAACTAAATACACAATTTTAAAAGAAACATGTTTTTAAATTTGGAAAAATCTAGTAATAATTTAATTACACTCGTAATGTGATGGTTATCGGAACAAAATATAAGAAATAAAGACATCCATGACCAAATTTATATTTCCACGTCCAACACTGTAAAATGTTGTTACCATTAAAAATCCTATTTTTCCGCTAGTTCCATTAATATTTCAAGATGTTACCATGTTAATGTATTAAGCTACCAGATAACGTTTAAAAGCGTTGACTTCCGTATCTATGTTTAGGCGTCATGGCTATCAGAATTGATTGTATGAGTGATTTGAATCATTAGAATGGGCTTACGGAAGAGGATCATTTCTTTTAAAAGTTCCAATATCACTTTTAACTTCTTTAAATAACGTATCAAGTATCATTTCATTTAAAAAAACATTAATAAAAGTAGTGATCTTAGTGACTATTGCGTTTACTTTTGTGACCTAGAAATTGCCTAATCTACCTCGTCGTTTTTTTAAGCTTTTGGTGATTTCCTTTAGCAATTACTCTATAGTTATTCTCTCTTGGTAATTTTTTAATCAATTTCCTTCGACAATTAATCCAAAACTATTATTTACTCACTAACATCGGCATATCACTATAATATATATTGTCTTCCTAACTCTTAATCTTACAAACTACATATTTTATATGGCTTCGTTTTGTATTGTTTGTTTGTTACAACTTTGTCTTGTGATCACTTATGAATATCATAAACTTCGAGATGACAACAATCTTTTTTATTTTTTGTAAAACTAATTTTCATTATGATTATAAACATTCATATTATAATCTGTCCTTACTACTTAAGATATTTTGGATATTAATTTACTTTGGAGTTTTATGCTCTCTTTACAAACGTTTAAGTGTGTATTTGACGTAGCTATAAATTTACCTGTTCTATTTATTTTATCTAAATTGTAAGTGTTACTTTACATTACGTGATAATGATGTTTATAAGTATCTATTTAATAGCAGTCTCGTAAAATAATTCTCTTATCACTTAGTTATTGAGAAACATAGCTGACACTTTAATTGAAAGACTTAATTTGAATCGAAATCTCACATTCAATTGAATACGAAAGTAATTAGGGCAAGTAACAAGCGAACAGCTTCCAATTGACCCAAAGATTCTATTAATTATTACGCTCAGCTTACTCGTTCCGTTATCTTAATAACTATTTATTTTTATTTTCTTATTATGCGTAATTAATTTTTAGAAACATTTTGAGCATAATGATGCTCTGATAAGGTTACTTTAATTTCTTTTCTTTGCATATTTGTGTTGTATCATAAACTAAGTAATCTTTAACGAACATTTTAATGAGTTTATCTGTCAGTCTTAATCCTAATATTTAGGTTTTATTTGTTCTTGCATACCCATAAACGTACTGGTGAAACCGAAACTGTAAAATGTAAGCCGTTATAGTTATAAAACCATATTGTAGGATACAAGGATTTACACCTGATAGATTTTGGACTACTTATCCTCATGTAATTGTACTAATGTGGTCTTTTCCAGCCACATGAAAGCCGGACCGACAAAGTACCCGACTCGGAACATTCGGGCATCGAGGACGCGTGCCTCTAATCTCTATTGATATAACGGCTTGAACGAAACGTTGTATGCACACCTTATGCCTTTTTTACACACTCTTTAGATTCAGCATCCCAGTAAGGTGGTAGACCATATTTTTTGTGTTTCTTTTATATCAAAGAGCGGTACTGCACTGTTCCGTTATATCACACAAAAAAATATTTCTTCAAGTGTTACAGTTTTTTGACATAACTGTAACACCCCGTGCTCTTCCGAAGCCCATAAGTGAACTGTTAGATTCAAGGTGGAAGGAAGCAATACATTATTTAGCTCGATCGACATTATGTTATTGAATTACTCTTAACTCTCTTAAAAATGATTCGGATTTTAGAACTTTGTTTGCAGTAGGTTTGCATCTGCTGGGGACCACGATATTTTTTGCGCGTCAGATATTGTAGGATCCTTGGATGTGGGCGCTTAATTACGGGGCACGTTTATAAAGATAATGTAATATAATCCGCGTTGCAAACAATTGTGACACTGCAAGGTGATGCAGTCTCGTTATAAATCGGCGGAGTAATATAATCTGCCACTAGTCTCGAAAGGTGAATGAGTTTGGCACGTTCCTTGATAAATAATGCATTTGCACTATTTTGGTGTTCGTTGTCATTAGATCTGTTCCCTTACCCATCGTTTCTTTACATTCGACAATGCTCAATACTTATCGATTCGTAACGCAGATGTCGAAGGGTTATTGTAAGCAACAGTTATGATTTCAATACTTCAAAAGTTCTGTCGGCAAGGTGCACTTGAACTTTAATGGCGGCGCATTGAATTATTCCCAACAATGTTGTCAAACGTGAAACAATCTAAATAA
This sequence comes from Lerema accius, assembly GCA_001278395.1. NCBI lineage: Eukaryota > Metazoa > Arthropoda > Insecta > Lepidoptera > Hesperiidae > Lerema > Lerema accius. The sequence continues at coordinate 103,676 of LGAG01000797.1, forward strand.
TTCTGGTTTTATTGCGACGGATAATGAAAGTTACCCAAGTGTGAACCACCGAAATTAATTAGATTCACTTTGTGCATATTCATGAATTATTCACATCTATTTAAAACATTAAAAGCGTCTATCGTATCATTTTTTTAAATGTAAACGTAAGTTTAGTGCTTGTACAATTAGCATTATAACTTATCATATGTAATTATCTTGGCTAAATTATAGACAATATCTCTAGTGTCTGGTGCGAGCGATATTAAGTTGTTTCGTTATTATATATCGGCCTTTAACAACGCATTTTATTGTTATTACCGTAAATTAAGAGTGCTTCTTAAATACGTACAAAAATGAAATACAAAACCGCAGTTGGAAGCTGGATTAAATTTTAAACAAAATAAAAGTTCTTGATTTAATTATTAACACGAAGTTGTTGCCATTATGTTAAGAATGTATGTAGGAGTGTTTCGATTCAAAATTTGTACAATATTAGGATGTTTCTTAGTCTGGTATCTTCAAAGAATGCCGACGACAGATGACTTATCTTTCACAATAGGAAATAAAAGGGTGGAGTGCAATGCAATGCAATTCATAGGGGCACTTCACGGTCAAATTGTGTAACCTAACACTTCGCGAAACCCTTCTCCATTTCAGCACGTGTGTGCAAACGTCGATAACTTTTGTCATTCCGAATGATTGATTGAACCCACATGTAGAGATTATCTGTTCATTATTTAATTATACATTCTTTGGGACTTTTATTAGGTTATTACCTAATAGGTAATATTACCTATATCATGATGATGTACTTGTACATCATAAATAGTGATCGTAATTATAATAATGATAATAATGTTGTCTACCTATTGTATTGTAAGGTAGTAAAAAGTAAATGGTCATGGGTTTCGCACCTAAATAAATATTGCAGTTTGCCCATAGGCGCCTGTAATTTGATAGTGCAAAGCCCAATTCGGACTGTTGACTAAGTTGTTAAAACTACTTTTTATTTATATATCCGTATTGAAGCAACATGATTAACTAAGGATAAATTGCCTAGATATTAAGTCTTTAATTACGAAAATATTGAAGCTGTTTCATTCGATACTTAAAAAGCAACAACTGCAATAGTACGTAACCTTTCAAAGAAAAATATACTACTTTATAATTATTATACCTTTTATAATTATTTTCTGATAACCCTCAGACTTTAACCGTTGCAATGTTTCTTAACGAACACATCGATCAATCGGTTAGTCGAACGAAAGGACGCCAATTGCAATCGTTGTAAATATCAAAGCGGGCATCGACAAGCATTCGAATACAGGTACAAATTACAGGGCCCCCGATCACTCGCGATGGTGGTCGATGATAACGCGACATCGTCACTATAAAGACATAATTTAGTCAGCGCCCAACAAAAAGTACCAACAGACAGAACTAGATGAACGATGTTGCCTCCGCGTTTTAATTAACGATAGCGACCCACGATTGAAACGTCCTGTGCGGAATATTCAGAGATTAGTTTTATTTTACTACTTAATGACCCTGCGGTTACCTTTACTGGTTACTAAGGCCTTAATTATCTCTTTCTTAGTAAACTTAGATAGTTTAACTTAACTACTTTTTAAATATAGTTTATTACCAATTCATGCGAAACGGATGTTTTCAAATTTTTGTCTAGTAACGTCATTGGTGGAGTAGTGGCGTAGAGGCGAAATGTTTTTTCGTAGCGTTCGAACACTGATTTGATTTGTGAAAGCGGAAAGCATAACTCAAAGGATACGTTATTGTCGGTACAATCAAAGGGTTGTGCTTTAGATTATGTGAAGCAAATGAAGCGTCGAAACTTCCTGTGTGCTGTCGATTGAGACGTATTCGCAACCCGGAAATGTCTTTGTTAGTACAAGGCCCGAAATTGTATCCGAATCTTATCTCAGAGATACGTTTTAAAAAGTTAAAAGCAGAATACAGCAATGCATCAGGGTGACAGCGTTTCCAATTATGTAAGGGAATTAAAAACGGTTAACTGAAATTAACACAATTTGTTTCGTCTGAACATATCGACCTACTATACACTAACCCCCCTGTCATACGACAATTTGAAAAAGAGGTTATTTTGACAATACATATCGTATTTATATATTTCAGTTAAATGGTTTTAATTCCTTTTACAATGCTGTTTCCTTAAAGAAATACTCTATTGTGCTTCTTAAACGCGTCTCTGAGATAAGTCAGTCATTTCGTATACAACTAACAGTGTACATAAGGAAAGTCACAACTTTAACAATATAAATTAAATTACATTTCAATATATAAGCCAATTTTTTCAGTTAACGTAGGGTTAAATAACGGTCTAATTTAATTAAGTTTAAACTCAAGATATCTCTCAAGATAACTCAGAATATCTTGAGATCACATCTACCTGTACACAACACAGTAGTAGATACTCTGTAATATAGGGTTTTGCTATGAATCTTTCTAATATCGTTACCTTAGTTCAATTATTATTTATAACTAAGGGTTAATATGATCAGATTTTGTAATAGTGTATGAGATGTAAAGTGTCCCATCCATCCTGAAATTTAAGCCAATCTACCTCGCAAGTCCTATATAAACTTTTAATATATTAATATGTTTAAACGTACTAAAGTTAACGATTCCAATATTTCTCAGACACAAAATAAAATGTAGAGCATTCTCAAGCTATTCCAAAAGAGAATTATCACAGCTATTTGACCATAAAACTAGTTTTCGAACAGAATCCTAGCGGGGGACTGGCGCCCACCCATAGGTGTGGACAGCACACTAACATAAGATTTAGTGTATGAAGGAACTGACATTAAATCACGTAAATGTGTTATTTGTTTAGCCGTGTAAAGAAGCCGCTTACAAAATTGGAAAGGCCCAACTCACCGCCCGAACTTTACGCGTAAAGCGAACCCTGATAAATGAACCTAATAATAAATTAATTATCGTACATCAGTCTTTTGATAAATATTCCTCTGAACCCATAAACCTTTTCCTGACTTAATATAATTAATTAATTATGCTAATGGAGCTGCGGAAATAATTAATAATTGTATCTAAAATGTATTATAACTAAACATTACTACTACACATTTCACCGCACGACCATTTTTCATAGCAGGTTCATTAGGTTTAAGCTACCCGTATTCCAAGACCGTAATATTTTAGCTTACTACCTACACTTATTTACATCGTACATCTTGTAATGAGTGCCTTGTAGTACACACCCAAGAAATCAAAACCAGTCTTTACTCAGTCGAAATAAACAAATAATTCGTTCGCATCAATTGGAAAGGGAACGCTCTACCGTCGAAGACAGCTCTTGTAAATCTATCTTCGATAGCAATCTTGATGTACGAACGGATGCAAAACGGGATCCTCCCGGTCCATCGCTGTTTGATTTAAGGAACCGTAACATGTCTGACGGAACCGCGTAAGTATCTTAAGAACATCGAAATTATTACAATTTCCGCTTATCCATACCTCATCTCAATTGTTTAGCTCAAATGCCCGATAGATATGGAAATCGTATTGAACTGATCGATTTAGAACCTCGAAGCAGTTTAACCTTCCGACTCTGAGCTCGCATCTAAATAATCCGTGAGCAACTTATACTAACGACTTTTTTGTTTAGATTTCAAAATTATCATAGTAAATCTAATTTTAGCTAAACTCCATAGAGATATTTATTGTACCAATGATTCTCGCCTCATAAATAAACGGGCTACACGGGGATTTGGAATGTGAGGGATAAAATTTATTAAGGTCTAACGCAAACAAGGGCAACGTCCCACTGAGACACTCCGTGAGCTCTATCTCGTAATGCAAATTATCTGCTTTGTGGCGTGAACACTGTGACAGGATAAATAAAATCTTTTCAATATAAAGTAGGTATCAAGGGATCTACTCGCGATTGACTTTTTTAAAGCGTTCAAATTTAATCTCATTTATTTTTTGGTGAAACTGAGAGGCGTGTCCACAAAGGCGGCTTTATCTCCCTCATAACATGGCACGTGTTCTTTTCGAGTTTGACTTAACTTATAAGAACGCGGTGTAATGTGTAGGCGACTAATACATTATTTTGGCACGTACGTTAACGACCGACGCTGTCGATTTGGCAGATGTTCTTTTTGGTCATTAGAGAGTAAAAATCAATTAATAACCGCCGTTTGTGGATAAAATTGATTACCGCGGCTTCTGAAGTCAGCCGTCTGACCGCTCCCGGGGCATCCGTGTGAACCCTGAAAATTGTAATTGAGTACTGTCTAATCAACAGTCAAAATCATTTGTCTCATTTTCATCATACATATTACTAAGTGAGTGAAAGAGACAGTCGTTAGGAAGTAAATGGCGCTTCCACTGTTCGTGACCACACTTTGATTGATGAACAGAGAAAATGCCTCAAGTGAGTTAATCACGCCCAAATTTAATTTAGAAGAAATATGAAAATGCGAAGGCTATTAATTACATTTTGTTTGTTTTGGAGGTATTTTTTTAAACTCTGATTCAATAACACCAGAATTTCGATCGTCGAGTAAAGAAACGACTTAAGGTAGGGAGGAGTTTTGTCGTTGGAAATTAGATTTCATTATTATCCTTGTACCTTTTGACCCGTACTGTTATTAAGGTTTTTATTCTATTACGAGGCAAAAATTCTAAAACAACAGTAAATGTTTTGTTATAAAACATGGTTATCGTGTTTTTTGACACACGACGTGTTATTAGGGCAGCGTCAAACGTTTTGTGGAAGACCGAAATTAAGATAAACGTTCTCTATTACGTCCACTTAATGCTAGAGCAATTCAGGCCTATAAACATAATGCATTTAATCATGTAGATTAGAGTCGTTAGTATATTTTTTAAACTAGGAATAGGGGAGTAGTTACGAATAGAGTAGGAATACGGACCATCGAAACATATTCTGTGTTTTTATATTTTGTTTTCGATCATTTAAACCATACCTTCTATCCAAAATTCGATTAAACGACTGTTAAAAAATTCAAATTAATTTTAAAAACGAAGTGATTTATTGATTCTATTGTATTTACTATTCTGAAAATTACAGGGTTATCTATATTTTTGTTACTTACAAATTTTTTCTTTATTGTCTTTGGTTTTTGTGATTGTATTTTATAAGTTGTGAAAATTGAAATAGATAAAATTATCTAAGAAAAATAAATTTTGCGTCTACTCTACTACACTTTTGTGCCATTAGGCAGTCATCGCTCATCATCTCAGCTTTCCGCATAAATAAATAGACAATAAAGTAAATTGAAATCCTTCCCAAAGTGGCGAGCGACCGACGTATAATGACATCGGAACCCTTTGAGTAGGTCATAAAAAGTATTTGTTTAAAACTAACTTCTTTTTAACATGCAATCGTTATATCGTACTCTATTTTTATTATTTTTATTTCCTTAATATAACTTAGAAGAAGGTTATTCGTCACTATTCATAATTGACTTCTCTTTAGAACCATCTTTCTTTCTTTTGCCATTTCATAGATTTAGAATCGCTGGTATTTTAAAAACTTACTTTTCCGTTTTAACTTAAGCACCTATAGGTATCTTTAATAAAGATTTTGAATGACTAACTACGACCTTCTTGATTACGTTAGTCCCAAAGCGTTTTTCATTAATCAGCTGTGAGCTCAAGAGCCACTAGTTCTTTGCAATCTTCTCTTGTCTTTGTTAGAGTAACTGATTTTTAAGTGTAACGATAATCACTTGTCGTGGCCCGTATGCTAGACTGTCTGCTATTTCCAAAAACACTCGAAGAACCTCTATTCAATGTTACCGTTCTCAGAACACTTCTCCATCACGTCAGCATTGATTTTAATGACAGGGTTGTCGGCTTCACCTAAAAGAGAATGCAAATAGGAATTATTAAATTTTGTAATACTATTCACATCAACGTCTACTTAAAACTCTTTGCGCAAGCCGACAGCATACTTAGTAGGTGTAAAACATTAATCGGGCGGTATAATTTTTCAGTAAGTCGTAACAATTATCCGACATATTGGATGGCAGCGTCAATCGCATTATCTAATCCAATACTTGTCACTCAGTTATATAACCAAACAGGCAGATGTATTGAACTTGTTATCTTAGTTTGCGTGGGTGGAGGGCACGCGACCATGTTGCCAATGAACTGGTGTGAATGCAACTCTTTGTTGCCACCCCTGACTCTTGGTACCGGCGTTACTTCCTTATTTACTTACCTTGAGTAAACAGGGTTACTTCCAGCGTTTTTCAATGGTCGACAAATACCGTCTTGTTGATTAGTGATACAATTATATAAGTATTATGTTTTTTAAGTTTCTTTTGAATTGTTAAAATGAGAAAGGAATTGTTTTCTTTTGTGCTCTTCAAGGCAAAAATAATCATTGAAGCTTTCAGTTGAAAATGGATATAATTTATAAATTTCCTAAGTTCTGATACTGAGTTTTTCATTCTGTAAAAAAACAACATTTTTATTTACAGAACTGAAAACATAGTTACTTAATTAATACTACAGTAAAAATTGTTTTTAAAACCGTCTTTTCTATCCTATATTTCTGTACCACATTACTTAATAGAAAATTGATGATAGGAATGTAATCCCTATAGATGATGTTACCAGGTAAGGGTTGATCGCCGGCCGTGAGCCACCCTCCACAGCCAAATTACACACTCATTAGTTTTAATGATTTTTATTTGTTTTTTATCCCGAATGCGGCGGCGCCGGCGTCATGCGTGTATGGCCCCTTAAATAAATATGTAGTCACACGTTAATAATGTTTTGTTTCGAAACTAATTATTACTGCACTAATAAACATATTTAGAAGTGTTTTTTTAGACAAACTCTACTTTTACCACGACATGCTACAATAATATAAAATGTATGTAAAAATAACATAAATACTTGTTCTAATAATATTTGTAGATACTTCAATCGTTTTTGTCATTAATATACACCATTTGACATGACTTTAGTTTTAAAACAATAATAAATTTTCACGTTGTTTTAGTTTTAAATCAGTAAACGAAATTAAAAAAGTTCGAATCCTTAATTTATTTTGTTTTTGTTACATGCTATTGATGCTGGGAAACAAAAAATACATTAAAATAAACTATGCATTCTTAATACTATCAGTAGAATGGCTGATGGACATTTTAATGCCTATTTAGGTAGTATTAATTTAAATTTGTATACCTCTCGATATCAATCCCTTGTTCTGTCAAGACGCCGCTATGTATAGAATTGCAAAAACATTAACTGTTTCTTTTAGAGATTTCAATACCTTCGCATAATATGTAGATTCCAATTTTATTTTAAAATATTTACGCCAATATTTTTTGCGAGATACTTACCTTAGTGTCATTATTTTAAATATACTCTATCAGGTTAGCTGTTTTAGGTGCGACTCAAATGGCGTAATGTATTTATTTCGTAATGTCATTTTTGAATATTAAAGAATTTCACTAATAGTACGGGAATACATGTGAGAGTTATGGTAATTAATTCGTCAAGCCGTTTATGCTCTAGAGCATGCCAAAGATTATGATATATCGTTTATATGTATATGCTTGAAAAAAAGCCCCTTTCTGGCACAATCACGTAAAAAAATCTGTATCTAACGAGTAACAGTAATCTGTGAATACATCGAAATCTGAACCATCCAATTTTAAGTTATGAGTCTATTAGCCGTAACGAATTGGTTCTACATAATATATTTCTCTTATTTCCTATTCACAGGTGAAATTAATTGCATTGCTACCACGCGCTAAACGATTGTGACCCTGTTTTGGCCCTTACAACCAATTTAATATGTCGCAAAGTGAATTTAAAATTCAAATAAATTCTGTTGCTGATATCGAGTAATTAATTAAAATGGAATTTAAAACAGTCGTTAAATGTAAAATCTGGAATGAGCAGAGAAACTTTGATGTGTTCGTACGTAACTGGTGTCCATTGATAGTAGAATACAGATTAGATTCAGTACTGAATTATATTCTAATTTAAATTGAAACTCGTTATGAGTGTTGCCATGGTTTGGAAAAGTAGATTCTCTTTTGGGTTCCATAGATAAAATGACTGAGACTTTTTATTACTCATGGTATCTTGAACTGGCAATGTGGAGCAGCATATTAGCAATACCTATGATGCGATTATCGCTAATACCGACTCAGATGACTAATACTAGTAGCTAGTATCAGTAGTAGATAAGTAGTAATTAAATTACTAAACAAAGAGAAAGAAGATACTGGCTATTAACAAAAATACAAGTATGCCACTACTACCACATAACGTTTTAAGTAAATATTTTTCTTTAGTTAGCTATTTATATTAATGTAAAGCTTAGACCAAAAAATATATTGACTGAGTCTTCAGAACAAAAAAAAATACTTTTTTTTACGATTTGACGTACCAGAGCACGACCTGTCGATCAATGTACCGGGAGACGTCATCATTTGATAAGTAGGTCTGTACTTATGTTTTTTCTACTACGTTCATTTGATCCGAACTTCCAGTCTATATATTTTTCGTCTGTGAGTTAAAGTTGAAGTGCGCGAAGTTCAATTTCTCACAAAAAAGGTACTCTGTATTTACTATAGATATACTCAGTTATGGGTATATCTACTTACATTAATCATTTAAAAATAAGTCAGGAATCACTTACAAGCCCAGTTTATTGCATCCGAGCCTTAAGCAACAGTATCCTGTATTTAATTTTGGTTAATCGAGACCTTTGCCCTGTGCGTGTGAGCCGCCGTATTTATAGTAATGATCTTTAATGAAATAAATATTAAAATACTATACATCAATAATGAATTGTCCAATAACAGCAGGCGGCAATGAAAAATTGTTATTATTGTTCATTTCTGACAATAATTAGTTTGTTGAATAATTTGTTAATAGATTATTAACAATATTCTTTATTTTAAGGATATTTTAGTGTTTTGAATTTATTGGCGGATTATGAATAAAAGTGCCAAATATTGTCTAAAAAATTAAAATTGATCTTTTTTTAAGTCAAAAATAAATCAAAGAAAAATAACACCCTTCTTTTAGAGTCCTTTGTAAATGATGACAATGCAGGAAATATAGTTTGGTTACAAAAACCAAATAAAAGATACTCAGAATTGTACCTATATAACCGTAGAGCTTTATTTCTTCGTGAAATTGAATGGTATATGAATAGGTACTCATAACATCCGTTTAGTGCGGATAATTTGTTCCTCTGATAACAATTAATTCGAAGGCACGACTCGTGACCACCGAAGGGTGTCGTGACCGCGGCGTCTCTGACCCAACACAGATTGAGATATCAAAATTCGCATTTCAATCCGCTCACACGCGTTTGTTTTGTACTAATCGTGTGGTAGCCTTCGGGGCAGACATATTGTTTCCGCGCGTTTTACTAGTATTATTTTAAAGACGTTCATGCGGAATTAATTGTGTATTATAATAATATAGCGACGAAGGGTCTTGTGAGAAGAGTTAGTTCAACTATGTTTATCTTGCGACATTATAGATTTTTTTTTAACTTCCCTCCTATTGTTGCTCAAAGCTTTAAACTGTTGGTTACAAAAAATGTTTAAAAATACAAATACATACTTTCTATTCTATACTTTCTATACTTCGTTTTTGCTACAAGTTTTAAAGTAGATAATGTTTTCTGATTCAAGAATAATAAAGGAGAGATAAGTATTTAAAGAAATAAAAACTTTTAATTAATATAACTACAAGGTATCGTAGTTTGAAATTAAGGGATTTGGTTTTACGGAATCAATTCCAGCCGCAAGTATCTCAAATATGTTCATTTGGTACACCGATAATATCTTCCGATCGAGACATTAATATATTATTGATGCTATCACCAAAATGTCTCCGAAAACCTGTAGTCATATCGCATCGGTATTGCTAACATTACAACCCGCATGCATAAATTTAAAGAGAAAAACTTTACGAACAAATTTTTGTTCGTCTCGTTTCTTAATTTATTGCATGTTATTACGTTCCACTGTAATTCTATTTACACTTTCTCGAGTATCAGTTCTTATCTCATCGTAATTTAAAGTGCGGCTAAACGACTATTTGTTTTGTTTGAATTGTACAAATTGCAGTATCCGTGCGTAAAGCTTACAGGACTTCATCGATATGGTTTGCTCTGATTTATATTTCATGCGATTTCATCACATCCTAAAGCGTTTGTTCTAGTGCGTTCGGATATTCTGTACGTGTATATTTTATTAAGTTTAATAAAAAAATACTATCTGGATTAAAATTTTTGGAGTTATCTAAAAAAAATCTACACGAAATTTCCCATATGTTATCAATCTCGCGAGCTTAATTTAATTTACACTTGTTCTGCATACAATTATTGGCTTTTATATCTTTTCATTTGTAGACACATTTTTTAATATTTAAAATTACAAATGGTCCCATGCCCTCAATAAAATGTACAAAATAAAATTGCTTATTTACAATGTTGCTCACTACTGTACAATGACACCTTGCATTGAAAAATTGCAATGCATACATTGACTGGTGAAATTTAAAGTTATTAACAGTATAGAACCAAAAAAGTACACAATAGCTAAATATGGAAGTAGCTAAAGTCCGGTAGTTAATTAAAGGTAACAACGTATTGCGTAACTTTCCGAGACAATGTACAAAGAGATTAATACTTAGCTTTCGCTAAATGAAGTGCGTTACATCAAATTGTTGAATTATTTTATTTTTTCTAATTGCCAACGAATTGTATAGCAATGGATTTATGTGTTAGTAACACAGAAATTAACGATTACATACTCATCATTCATTAAAAATGAATGAAAGCAGTAATCGCAGTGCTGTATCAATTGTTATTATTTTTATTGCTTCTGCGGGTTTTAAGATTAAAAGATAACTTACTCAAAAAAACTAAAAAAAGACTGGAAATACTGACGAGTTTTAATCTATTACTATTGATTAGCCATTTATACTTTGTGAAATCAAGATTTTTTTCAGCAATCTTCTTAAAAAATATCCAACAAAATTCATTAAGAATCACTCGCGTTTCCGAACGAGGCTTTATAGTTATCGTAGTCAGCGATAAGACAATGTTTATTTTCGCCTGAAGCCCGCACAGAGCCATTCAATTTTACAACTCGAATCTAGATAATACGGAGCTTCACCGCCTCTTGGTGCCTTATGGCTTTATTTCACATCTTAATTTCATGTTACACTATTATGACATATGAATTGCAACGCATCTTTCGATTTGATATAATATTTAGCCTCAGCCATAATTTCATCAATTATTTCTAGTTTAATGTGGAAATGTGTTACTTTACAATTTTTTATTGCATGTTTTTGTTTAAATGTTCCCTTTTAACTTACTGCCTTTTTATACCAAACGTTTTTGTATACCTAAAGTTTGCTTATAATTATGTTAGTGGAAGTTAATGCCCAAAAAACAAAAGCAACTTGGCGACAACACAATCGGCCAAGTTAAATAGCACTTTATTTTAGTAAGTGGTACAAGTTGGTTAAGTTTGCCTTTAGCTGTAATACCGACGCACCTGCTAATTCTGCTTCGAAGAAAGTTGCTACTTCGTATTTCAAGGCAGCTCGTGGTGCCAAATTACAAGATATATGAGGCTTTCGTCATTATTTTGTCGTTTTACCCTTTGTCTAATTTGTTGCAAGATTTCTTCATTCGTAGCTACCGTCCATATGAGACTAATGTGAAAAGTAAATTGACGCAACCATCACACTTGAATACCACTTAGGTGATGAAATGATATTTCATAAGTTACACAAAAATGATTTGGAAGCGTAATAGATGATAATTTAGAAGCAATTATTTGATTTGTTTCATAGTCTTAGTACAAATTATATATTGATAACCTTTAAATAAAAGTATAGAATTAGAAAAACTTTACGCTTGATAACTTATGCGTGGATTTTATAATAAAACTTACGTCCATACTCCGTGTGAACCAAAGGATTATGCGTTGCATTTCTCGGCTCCTTGCACTACCTATATTATTAAAATGCAAACATTGTTCCAAGGTACAGCGTTTAACCGATTCTGTGTATTTTTATTTGACATATTCACGCGATTTCTGTGTGGAATTAAAATATGTATCAATCAATCAGATGTTAAACAAAAAGGAGACCTTGGAGTGAACAGCTGCTTCCACGTAAACGATTACATTTGTGGGTTACTAATATAAGTATTAATACGACGCATATAAATAACGTTTGGGCAAGCAATGTCCACACGTGCGGATATAATGGAAGAATTCGATAGTTATAACACTTTTAGCTGAGTAGATATAAAATTCGATACATTGAGTTTTACCTAAGTAGATAGGTTACATTGAAATTAAATATTAATTTAATTGATAATAAACATTATACATAAAGATGAGAGTATATCGTGAACGAAAGTATAGTTACATTAGTATATACTCTTATCTATGAGTGAAGTCCTGAAGCAAAGAAATTATGAGGTTCCACATTTATGTAATTCGATTCAAGCATAAGCAAATGCTACGTGATAGTATCTAGTGGAAAGTCGTAATGACCTATAGTATTAGTGACAATTATAAATACTTTAAAAAATATTTAATCTGTCCAAGATTAATAACAAATTTTATTAAGAAACAAAGTATGAAATTTTGCTTTTTACGAATAACATTTTTCATTAGTATTTCAATTTTTCTATTTAGTTTTCAATTCACTTGCCTAGCTCAAACAGTAAGATCACAGTTAAGATTAGCAGAACCTATTTAAAGTTACCTCAAGATTCAAGATTGTCTGAGCATTACCGTTTATTTTGAACGTCAAGGACTTTAAAATTATAACAATTCGCAATGAGAAACTCTATGACATTAATTCGAGTGGTAGTTACCGAGTTGTCAGACTTTGTCTACGTACAAACGCGAGTTCAGATCAATATCGAACATGCTACTTTAGTCCTAACAAGGATATTGCAGTATCCTGTATCCGATGGTTAAGATAAAACATACTTTATGTATGAAGTTATAAGGTTTATTCTAGATAGTTTTCATTTTAAAATGTACGCGTATAAGAGCAGATTCAGATGTTGAAACTTTTGTAGTGTTATCTGGTTTCGATCGGCGCCTTAGTTTTACGGTAATCGTGCCATGTAGTACGTGTTCTGTGGGTGTTTATTATTATTGTTCATCGTTCGCTCTCAGTAGCTTAACATTAATTTTCAAGTGTTGATTGCTAATTAGACTTTCAAGTTTACATTAGCAAGGTACAACATGATCCCATACTGGACAACAGTTTTGATATAAAATAAATCATCAATGATAATATTTAAAACAGGTTAACTAGTCATAATATTATGGTGAATTTAATTATTATTTAATTATAGTGTTCATTGTCGAAACGAGATATATTTTAGATATAAATACGTCTGTATGATGCCTAATAAGTACATAACTATGTAATTTTTTTATTACCTTCCTTCTGGCACAAACCTAGCAAGTCCCTTATCGCACATGTTCATATTATGGCAGTGAGCCCTTTTCCTTCACTTCAGGTAAAATCTCCTGTACCTACGTGAAGTATAGACAATATGCCAAGTACCTATCTTAAGCATAGGTAATAAATCGGAAGCAAGCTCCAAAGAAGGAAAACGATTTTATCATCATAAAACAACTTGACTTAAAGTACACATTTACGGATTGTGTGACCCGAAATCACTCACGCTTGCTGTGTTTATCACATGTCAATAACATTTAAAGACTTAAAGAGCCAATTGGGTATTAACCAGTTTTGATTAATATACACAAGTAACGTAATGATCAGTTAGTTATTTAATCAATTGCAGATATAATGTTTTTCACTAAATAGGAGAAGCAATGTATTTTGTTACACAGCGCACAACTCTATTGACGATTGAGGGTTTAATTAATGAAGTTGGGATGACTTCAGGTAAGGCTTATAATTGCCATGATATAAGTAAAACTAAAGGAAATATTATATCCTTTGACCACCACGAGGTACCTTAAAAGTTTTTCCAGTAGCAGTTTCCCATCAAATTACCCATCTTGTGCCTGTGATGGAAGATATAAAGTCGTCAGAATTTCAATCGTTCCTGTCTCCTGTCAAACGTGTCTCCAAAAAATGTTTCAATAAAGCAAAGATACAAAGATTCATTTAAAATTACTTTATTTTGCAAATATGATGATTTAAGAATTCTTGAAAGCATTCTTTGCACCGTTGTCCACGCCCAAGGCAGCTGTATGGTCTTCGAGTATGTGACCATGTAACCCAGTTTGATCCTCTAGGGCTGGTGAAGCACCATAAAAAAATATTTTTAAAATTCTATCAGATACTTAGTTTTTTTTCTACTCGCTATTACGATTATAATTTTGTAAGATATTCTGAGTGCGCATCTTGAAAAAAACTAAGCTTTTATGCATCAAATAGCATCAACCTTTAAAGATAATTTACAAACATGAATCATTATACATATCGTCGTTAGAACTCTGAACTTTTCAAATTTTCAAAATTGCGACAAATCTAAATTCGTTGTATAGTTTTCTATACGGTGTATTAATTTATTTGTAACCTGGCCCGAGTAGATATTTATTATTATTCTATTCTCGAACCCTTAAAAGCAAGCGCGTAGACTTTTAATTAGCTTTCAAGTAAATTAATAAACCATTACTCAGTAAAAAAAGGAATGAGTAATCTTTACTAACCCAACCTCCCTACCCGTACACATAAACGCCACGTCTTCCCATAAAAGCGGACGCTTGTGACTCGGGCGAGCGTCAATTTATTCTTGAAATTATCCTGTCGTATGCACTTACGCTCGCAAGTAGGTATGTTTCAAACGAATCGGTGTAATTTTCAGATGTCGATGGTAATTTTTATGTATTAATTATACGCCGAAATACAACCTGAATTTGTTATTAATTTATGCGGTCTCAGAGTTCCTCTTGTCGCGCATCACTGTAACTTGCCACCTGCCTGGGTTATGTATGTGACTGCCATTTCACTACTTGTTAGCTCATTTTATTTGTATATTGACAGATCGTATCTTTGACAAGAAACTAGATAAGGCAGGTCGGTTGTTTAAAGTGTAGTCAAATTCGATTGTAATAAGCTTGTTGGTCTAAAGTCTAAAACTCATCACAACCCTTAATTGTCCTATTACTAGACTCGGGTCTTCTCACAATGAGGGATACGGACCATAATGTACCAGACTGGCCAAGTTCGGATTTGCTGACTTTACTCACGCTTAATAACTTCATTGCGAACTCTCAGGTGCGCAGGTTTCTTCACAATATTTTCCTTCACCTTTACAAGTGGTAATTGGCTGCTAATACTGGGAGTATTAAAAGAGATAGAATTGTATACCGGGTATGCATTCAGGAACTTCCAATTGAGATTCCAACTATCAAACCACTACCCTATCAGTGTACTTATGATATTTGTACCCACCAAGAATTATAATCTACAAGTCATCTGAATACAGTTTATCTTAAGCTCAATTTTGACAAGGGAAGTGGTTCAAATTTCACTTGCTCGATTTGAACCGGAAATATACAAACATGGTCAGTTAAATTGATTTTTACTGATATAATATTGAAACAAGTTCGCAGTCCACCTGGTGTAGTCACAACTGCCTCTGGGCTTTGAAAATCAATTAATAGGGTTATGTTTTAAGTACATAAGTTTAATTTAAGTTAATCAGATTTCTTATAGAGCCCAAATGTTTGCCGCTCTCCATAGACTACGTTATATACTATATAGTGTAAACTACATAATAATATATAAAATGTCATGAAACGTGAAAATATTTAACTGCACCAATTTTTTTATTTCCAAACTGTTCCTAAACATTTATTTTAGGTTAAGTTATTTCGTGACTTGACTCTTAAGTTAGTAAAAATGTGCACAAAGAGCGAACAAACAAATTGTACTAACAAAGAACAACTCAAAAATAAAAAAACAAATATAATGTATACGGTGTTTTTTTTTCTAAATGATGCATATTATGTACAATCTTCCTTATAAGCAAATTGGATTACAGAATTCTTAAAGGGGGTTCTAAGAAGGGGGCACGTACCTACAGTTCAGTACCAGGGCAGATGTACGTTGACACCTGCCCTTGGACAAGTTACCTCCCTCTCTTCGCCATAACGTAACACTACACCCATCTCATTCTAATAGCTACTTTTATGAATATTTAATTACGTACGTTGCCAATCAAGAAAATAAATTAAATGTATGTATATTATAAAATCAATGTCTTGGAGTTTCCTCTCTAAATGAAATATGCTGCCAACAAATTTTATGCTATGCCTATCTCAATATATTCCGCGTATTAATTAAGTTAAAAGGTACCTTCATTAGATTAAAATATCGGTTCGTTTAGCATATGTGAATCCGAAACTATATGCAGGTGTGTCTGCCGTAATTACAAAATATTAAGCTATAAACGTAAATTTAAAAATTTGTTACGTGGCGTCGATACCAATAGTTTCAAATAGTTACAGATCGGGAAAATTGTTCTTATCCACTTGTTAAACGCAGATGTTGAAAACTAGTGGAGCTACGTACTTGTAGATTTCAAAGTGGAATTAATTGCAACCACACTAATTCACGTTTTGCACGCCATAGACTTGGGAACAATTAGAACTGACTATCGTAAAAAGCTGCATATTAGAAATACAGAAATCAACAATAATAATAAACAATATACAGATACTCGTAATTTCGGAGTGTAAAAGTCAAGTCCAGCTTTTCTCCCCTTATAGATTTTGGTTCCTCTTAACATACGTATTACCTAATTATTATACACTTACCTATCAGAGGTTATAATAATAAAAAATGATTTATATCAAGAATCAGAAGCATAGTTTGTGCTATTATCATTCAGTAATCAATAAAGTAATATAAAGGCAGCGCGGGCGGTAAGTGGATAATATTAGCTGCTAGACTATTAAACGGCTTGTTAAACTGTACGAGTTTGTAACGGAAGTTTGATCAACGTCAATGGTAAAAATGTATGAACAATTCTACGTTAGAGGACAGCTCATGTTAAGTTATCGGTCGCGATTATTGTCATCAGTACCATTAGATTATATCGGAGATCTTCGGATTGTTTAAATCTCTCAACATTACTAAGGTTGGCCAGTAGACGCTCCACTAATCGATGCTTCATAGTAAAGGGACTACTTAGAACAGAACTTGTATGTTATGAACAAACGTACTTATTAACATAAAATATCTAATTTCATATTGCCGCAATAGCTACGAGATGTGATTTCGTAGACTCGGCGTAGAACGTAACTTCCTTATACGTAGTATAAGTGGTTTCAAGTCTAAAGGTTTGTGAATATTAAAATTGCTTTTGATTAAATTAGTAAATTAATAAAATATTCTAACCACTAATACACTTATGATTATAAATAATACCATACAAACCGACTTGATAATATTTCCCAATCCCAAGATATGTAAATTGTTTGCTGTAAGTTTTTTTGATCATTGCATGTTTTACAATTCAATTGTTAATTAATTCTGTGTTCGTATAAAACAATTACAAAACACATCATACCAGCTTCGGTATCGTTATTATTTTTGTGACATATGACAGCAACAAAATACTTGTAGTATATAGTTTAATATTCCAGTATTTCAAAGTAGATCAACAGCTTAATCATAATACATAAATATTAATAAGACATCCGGCTCTATAGTTTCTTATGGCGCGTAGTTTTCAGTAAGCCGACGACTTGGGCAGGTGCTATTCGGGCGCACACTTCTTTCATTAAAATTAATACCAATGTCGCGTGTGCACATTCTTTCTCGATAACGCCTCGCCGTAATTAAGGTACGGTTTAAAACTGGCAAACTCGTCCGTATACAAGCGCGACGTGCGCCCGCCACGCGCCTCTTCGCTACATACGTTTAACGAGAATTTCGCTCCCAACCTCGTTTCTCGCATATCATATCAGATTATATGACACAAAATATCGAGTTTGTTTATTGGCAATCAGCGTTCGACGTTTATTTATGCCGACCGCTTCGTAATTTTTGTTGAGTTTACGAGTGAGGTTCCGTATCGATAATGTCATTAAAAATTACATAAGGAACTTATATGGACGAAACAATACTAATTACCGCCCATTTAAGGCTCTTATCTCACAGCTAACGAGGTGTCGTAAAAGTATAAAGTATTGTGTGGCACTCGATTGTTCGTAGCCGAAATGAGATTGGGTCATTTATTGGTGCTCCTATCTCAACAACATGTAGCTGATATATATCCTACTAAATGTAACATGTAAAAAACTAATTAGACTTTATAAGTGTACTATAATCACCGGAATATTTTTTCTGTATTATTTATCTGTAACACAAAAAGACTATAGACAAATATAGCCTTACAAGAAGAGGCTTAATTTTAATTCATCAGTCGAATCCTGTTTCAAGGATCTCTCGTCTCGCATACAATAAAAAGGTATATCGTCCAGTACCATTTAATGCGGGTTCAAATTAAAGGAAATATCAACAACCAATCTTGTTGTTTTATCGGTGATGTGATTACACAAATAAAAGCTGTGCCCAAATTTGATTATCAGGCAGACTTGACGGGTAAATCCAGATAAATTACCGCTGTCTGCAAGTCTTAATTGTCACACTGATATTTTGTTATCTTAAGTATATAAATAGACACTAAAATGCACTTTTAATTAAGAATTAATAATTCCTTTGCACATATCATAATATTTTGCAAATATGAGTACAGTTGATAATAATCTCAAATGATGATTATCTAAAGGGAATAATAAGCAAAAAAAAACTTTGGTCCTTCGAGCCGGATGAAATTTTATGTTTTTAGAACACGAGGTCATGATTGCTTCAAACAGTATCCAAACAAAAGGAGAAAGACGTTTGATGCCGTTGAATTTCTACCAAACAAAAACCATGGGCTGTCTACAGTCGATTGTCGATCAGTCTGGACGTCCATGATTTCAATACTAAATTGAATAACAGTGTATCTTGGTCACGATCAGTCGTCGCCCGTCGGCGATCGGATACGTCGCGTCCACGTCACATTGTCCGACAACTTCAGTCGTAGTAGCGTAGGTGTTCCACCGATACGATGTCTCGATAACCCTCCTTCACTGTTTTACAAACGTCTGTGACATCACATTTGCATTTCGGCTGTTGGACGTGAGAAGTTACCAAGATTCAGATTACAGTTGGTGTTTAAATCACTTTTTCATTATTGTTTTGTACTTCAATTATATGCGTACGTCGCGTTTGAAAGGTATTCGATAAGCGAAGTGTTAAATATAAGTACAAATAATAAAAAACGTTAAACAAATTATCAGCCTCTCCTAACAGCTTGTATACGATGTAGTGTATGTAAAATAACGAATACAACTTAATATAATAAAACGGCTGGATATGTTCCAATTGGTAATAACTTGAATGTTATTTATGTCTATGGGCAACACTTACTAGCTATTTGACCACTTGCAAGTGGCTCATCTGATCGTTTGTCGGCTATTTCCATAAAAAATAAGATTCTCACTTCAACAATGCAGTCTGCATCGTTGAAATCAATATTAGACGGAGCTAGGCATTTATTGTTGTCGGCCACGCTTGAGGTGAAATGTGAAAAGGGAAATATTCTCTTTATTAATGTTTAATATCACCCTTTGACGTTGCGATGAATAGGAGTCACTCAACAAATCGTTAATCAAGCGTTATTGGATACGAATCAGGTAGTTTCATTGTGTGATCGATGCCGGCAAGCTTTTACGCGATGATTTATAGACTAGGGTAATTTTTAAATATGGAATTAATGTGAGATGTCTTTAATAATAACAGTGACTGGTAGTTGAGCTACCGATCGTTTCGAGACGCTACGACTGTCGTAGGTGATCGGAATAATCGGGTTCCGTACTATATTGACTATAAATAATAAATATAATTAAAAAAAAATGCTGTCTTAAAAACAGTGTGTTTACTAACATTATATTTTATTGCACTATTAAATAAACTTACGAGTATCTCCACCTACTATTTATTAACTACGTATAAAACCTATTTTACTATAAAATAAACACATTTTGTTAACCTTCTGTTAATTAACTTTGTATTCAATAAAAGACTATCAGAAAAACAAAAGTTGTTTAATTTTATTTCACTTGTTTATTTATTTACTTAAACATATAACAAAGTTCTAATTCAGTTTATCTGAAATTAAAGTAATGCAAATAACAGCGTCCTATTGCTATTGTCCCACACCAGTGAAGCGGAACTGCAGATGACATATTTCCCATCATCAGGACCCTCAATCCCACGATGTTCCATCTCCATTTGATGTAATTGTTTTATTACAACATAATTGTCCGAATAACGATTGTATGTCACACCATTTCCGCTCTGGTATAGAGACCAATTATTGGCGATAATAATCAAGATCGTGTTGATTGTCAATAAATTTCATATCATTTTATTTTAATAAATTTCATTTCATTTAATTTTTATAAATTTCAATTAATTTCAATGAATTTCATGTTACTGTATTAAACCATATCTAAATGCGAAATGTTGACTTAAATGTAGTAGTATAGATATTATTATTCATCACTTATGATATTGGTATATTTGTCTTCACAACTTATTTTAATAACTTACGCTAGTTATAATGTTAGAGATCTTACACTCCGAATAAAGCTGGATTCGTTGAAAAAAAAGGTAGGTAACTCAAATCTTAAGCTTAACTTACGTTCGAAGATTTATTATAAAAGCTTTTCTTAGAAATTACCGTTACAATTACTCTTAACTTGAATTACTCTGAAATAAAAATATCTACTTAAATAAATCAAATTTGTTAAAATGCATTTTCTATTAGATAGAGCATTTATGTAATTTTATAGAGAACTCATTATACAATGGGATTATTCCGTATTTTCCATTAGATATACAATATATGTAAAGAATGTTAAAGCAAAATGCAAATAATTAATGCAAAACTTCTTCGCTATGCGTGAGTGGCGATTAACTTCCAATTCTGTTGCTACATGTTATTTTGTTTGCACATAATTTCTGAATTATGAGATTTCTCAGATAACCTGTCAATATATTCATAATTTTAACATTCCCAAATTATAAAAGAATATAAATTGTTACTTTTGCATATTAAAATAGATAGTGAAGTCATTATTATGCGTTGAAATTTTATGCGTAACCATCGACAGATCAAAATAAAAAGTATTTAGTATCAAAACCGATTGATTCTTTTTAAAAGCATATTTCTAAAAAATATTTAAATTTGGGTTACAAAATAGTTGGAGTTCAAAATAGTTGACGCTGGATTCGAACCAGGTTCCCTTCGAGTCACATGGTCATTTCAAATTAAATGTTATCAATTACATAATTATCTGTAAAGAATTCCTAGTTTCATTGCTTATTATTTTGAATTGTCATTCTAGTATTTCTCTCTCTATTCTGTGGCACAATTTTCGTTTCATTTAAGACACAGTTTTAGTTTTGTTTTTCCTTGTTATAAAGTTTTTATTTACTACTTCACGTTCCCTACCTATATCAAGATGTTATAAATGAAAAATTCGCATTTCTATAATGTACCAAAGCGGCATTGCACATCATAAAACCAGTACTATTTATATTGGTACTATATCGGTACTAATAATTTGATAAGCCGAGAAAATTTACTGCGCTTCGTAAAGCTCCGAATGTTTTAAAAATAGATAACTTCTACTTGTGTGGTACTGCGGCCCAAAATAACATAACACAATGACTTGAAATTTATCCACTTCTTACTAATACTTGTATTGACTTAATCATAAGGTATTTTAAATCATTGAGCGTTACATATTGGTATAATTTAACGCTATAGAAGATGTCTATTCGATACCCATTGTTAAGTAATACCGAACTTAATACAAAACAACGAAGTATCTATAGGCTTATATGATTTATCTATTTTATACCTATATTAAGAACCATTGGACATTTATTTTAAGAAATAAATGTTGTAAAAAATATTTGAAGCAAATAACTATCTACGCATTTTCGGCAACTGCGATAAAAAAAATTGTTACGGTCGAAAAAGTTACGCTATTTATCGAACTAAAATAATGATTAAAACCAAATAGCTTTTTATTTACTTTAATAAATCAAAGAATCGCCCCTCGATGACTTTTAACTTACCATTGTGTATAGATTAAATGAATATCAGATGTTAAAGGATCATTATGAGAGTAACCCATCGTCTACATAACGGATCCTCCCCTCGATAACTCATGCAACCCTAGTACAGCACATCGAACCATTCATTACTCGTAGTAATAGCAAAAGGTACAAATCAGTTATTTTGAACCATTAGCACTTCCCCGCGGGTCATATCCGGTACAAATCACGGGGTTCAACCCCACGATACTGACCAATACTCGTTACTAAAACCAATTTAAATCCCACGCAAGATAACTTTTTGTGATTTAAAATTTAAAACTTCCATTACAGGTAGCTTAATTACATTAAAAATGGAATGTTAAAACTCTTTCTTTATTGAAACACGATACCTATTACCCAATCGACAACACCACAAGTGGTAATTAAGTGTTGAATAATCATATTAAACAGTAATAAAATATGATTCGAACACGATTAACAATGCGAGACAAATCGGACGAGAGTTATTCGAATCGTTTATATCCATAATGGTCGGCCTACGAACGATCAAAGCACGACCTTGCTTTGAATTTCTCGATGACTAAAGAAAGGGGTCACTTTGTGTCACCTGCGTGGTGTCTATTTCACGATTTACACGCAAGCCTACGACGTATCTGAAAAAAATACGAGTAGTGTAACCATTAATTAATATTCAAAAATGTAATTAATTCACATTATCGGTTGAAATTAATCAATCGGTATGTGAAGACTTCGGTCGTATGCTCTTAGCTTTAACTCGAATATCAGTAAAATGTAAGAAGTGGTGATAAATAAGGTTGAATTCCCATGCTCCGTTACGCTAACTATTACGCTATCACCGTAAATCTCCAATATTAGGCGTTTACGTACATAAAAACTGTCGCTTACGTTAGCGTGGTGATGGGTTGAAATGGGTTATAATATTTAAAAAAATCATAATTATGTTGTTCAGGGAACCAACGGAGGATAATTACGCTGCTGTTTATGTTACGTTTAAATCATACGCTGTTTGCCTTTACTCGTACTGACCTGACATCTACGCTTTTGTAATAAATAGTTTAATTTCAAAAAACCTGTCCTGTATCATAAGCAAGCTTTTCAATTAAAAAAAAACCTTTATTTTTTTTGTTAATTGTTGGTCATCCAAATAAGAGTTTTCCTAACAAACGCGTCAACAAACGATTGTAAATAAAGTTGTACAGAATCAAACGTTAAACACATCAAATTAAATAAAATAAAACCTTCGTCATGTTCAATATCGATAACAAGTGCCCTAAGAATTAATGCAAGCAGATGTAGCAGTACGTTTTTTAGCCATTTACATACACAGTACAAGATGGAGTGATCACGTCAGTATTAATAAATACCGTCACTGCATACGACACTTGTGTTAAATTGGGTCGTCCGCAGACTCTTGACAGGCCAACTGACAGTTGGACGGACGAAGCTAAGCTATGGTGGCCCTTACGAAATCAAAGCTCTACCAATCGAGAACAACCGGTTGCTAACAGATCTCCACTTAAACGAAACCTTCATGTCACGAATCGGTAAGTCAGTAACCAATAATCCTTTCTGATGCCGCGGAGACAACAAAATTTGGGGATAACATTTTGATAAACACCGCTACAAGTTATTCGAAGTTTGATATGCGTTTTAAAAAATAACTTAACCCGATGCCGTATTAAGATAGTTCGAATACGATAACGTTCCAAAGACGATTGATTTATTTATAATTTTTCCATCGGGAAATCGATAACGCCATTTCAACGTGAGAAATATTCTTTTAAGTTACAACGTAAGCTGTGTATACGAAATGTGTAGAAAAATCCAATGTTATTTTATATTCCGCATTAGTGGTCAAACAAAAAACTGGGCACGCGTTAGCCGTTCCATGCCGAGCCCGCTCCCCTATGCACCTCGCCAGGTACGGACTCGCACGTACAAAGGGGAAGGGATGATGAAAAATAATAGGGGAAGAGAATTTTAAAATTTATATTTTTTGCATTCGGCGCAGGTGATATAACGCGAGCGCGTGCGCCGTCGGCTCACTTGTGCGTGAAGCTTCGCTGCCGCCACTCGCCCTCGCGTTACCGAAAGCTCCCACGAAGCCTCCCTACCGCGACTAGTGCTTTTCGGATCGCCGTACGGACCGGTTGTGCGCGTTATCTCGGGATCGCCCGCGTAAATACGTAAAATGTTGCAAGAACTACAACTCGTTCAAGGTCAGACGAACTACGTCGTCGTCTCGTCGGGGTATCCTTCCGCTACCGTTACGAAGACGCCGGCTGAAAAAAGGGTGGTACCTATCGCTCCAGCTCCTGAAAAAAACTACGTTACACATGATACACCGCCAAGTTTGCAGTACAGGAAGAAGGTGCATTTTAGAACGAATCCTTACACTGGTCCTCAAGCCGCTTCTATTGCCAGAAGGAATGCCCGTGAACGTAATCGTGTTAAGCAAGTAAATGATGGTTTTAACGCTCTTCGCCGGCACTTACCAGCTTCAGTAGTCGCCGCTCTGTCGGGCGGTGCGAGACGAGGCTCCGGGAAGAAGCTTAGCAAAGTCGATACCTTGAGGATGGTCGTCGAATACATAAGGTACCTTCAGCAGCTACTGGATGAAAGTGACGCAGCATTAGGTATAACGAGGGATGAGAATAGAGAAAATATCCCTAGTAACAATGCCCAATCGATGACATCGATGGACATGGACGATGGATTTTTCTACGGAAGCAGTTCTCCCTGTTCAGAAAAACCTGATTCTCCAGCGCCGTCAGAGTGTTCTTCAGGTGTGTCATCATCCTATTCCGCTGTCGACCGTTATGAAGTGACGACACAGCAGAACCTGGGCCCGATGGATGAAGACGAGCTCCTAGACGTCATTTCCTGGTGGCAACAGAAATAGCAATAATGTAAGTATATTAAAAACATGAAACTGCACACACTTTTAATAAGCCATGCCTTAATGTTCCTCAAAAAAAAATAAGTTCAATATCAATTTTTAAGGGTTGTATTCTAATGCCAAAGTATTTTTTTTCCAGTTAAGATTCAATATTCAATACTAATAATTATTTATTTTCTTTACAGGTAATTTGCTGGCTGAATTATGGACAAATCCCTCCGAGATACTGTGCATTCACAAACAATTGAAGTGTATTCATAGTGAAGACGAAAAGACTCTTATTATTTCTAGTCAAATGTTAGTGCCTTAGTAAGATAAATGTAAGTTTTACGAAGTTATGTGAAAGACACTTGCAATCGTTATCGGTACATTTGTTACCCGTTACTGGGCTGTATAGTACACTTAAGTATTGTTATATGGCCAATAATAAATTGTAAATAAATCCTAGATATATGACGCGCTAAATAAATTATTTATTGAATATCATACAGTTGTTGGTGTTTATTTATTTGCATTTACTATAATATATAACAGAGAAATGGCAGGAAAAGTCAGTAAACATATTGTATATTTCAGTTATCAACAAAGACATTTATAATTAAACAGATTGATAGTATTGATATTCCAAATTTTTTTTATAAAAAAAGAAATAAATATAATTATTAAATTTACTGAAATAAATAATGCTTTACATATTAGTAAACGATATAACTAACAAGATTTATATCTAATGGTAGCTGTTACGCAACAGAAAAAACTAAATAAGACACATAATTTCCCCATTTTCGGAACATTTAATATACAATAGAACGTTAACTATACTAACGTTGAACTATACTGATAGTATTAAAACAGACACTTAATACACTCAAAACAGACACTTGAGCTGACCAATATACCCTAGAGTTTCATGGTGTACTCTATGCTCTGTGCATTCTCAATTGCGTCATTTTAATTCATTATTAATACTACTACTATCTCTAATTTACGACAATTACTTACTATATAGTCCAAAAGTATTCTTATATTGTCCTTAATATAAAGGTAAAATTGTTTTCTCTGACCTTACGTAACGGAACCCAAAAAAAACAAATCAGGTCTACATTTTTGCTACAAAAACTTAATAAATAATGTAAGCAAAAAATGCTAGTCATTCTTAATAAACAGGTAAGATTAGTGGAATAATCAATTTACTTAAAAACAAAACTAACACAATGTTATAACTTAATAAACAATTTTCTAGACGTTTTATAAAACTAATACAAAACCTGAGATGATGAGATAAGGTACTAATATTAGGTGCCTACTGAGATACTACTTAATATAATTATATAAAAATAATCAATTTGTTCGCAGCTTAAAATAAAAAATAGTAAAGGACTTGTTTGCGGTTGGCGCCGAGAATAAATATTCTTATTTTTACTTAGTTTTACTCAATATGGAAAAACTTCAGACCATAAAATATAACAGACACAGTGTTCAGAACATAAAAGTGAGATAATTATTTTTCTTTTTTTTTACAATCTGACCTATGCATGTCACCAAGAACGGTCTGCCGAAAAATGTACCAGGAAACGTTATCATTTGTTATTAACGTTATTTTTTCCCTACTACGCTTCTTTGTTCCGGAGACTGCGTCTATATATTTTATTTTTTGGTCTGTGGACATAACTAACATTAATGTCAGTTATATTAACCATTCGGATACCTCGTACTACCTTTTTGTGC
>LGAG01000797.1:131684-143707 GCA_001278395.1 Lerema accius
TAATAAATCATTCCACATAAACAGGTAAGATTAGTGGAATAATCAATTTACTTAAAAACAAAACTAACATAATGCTTTAACATAATAAACAATTTTCTAGACGTTTTATAAAACTAATACAAAACCTGAGATGATGGGATAAGGTACTAATATTAGGTGTCTACTGAGATAGATACTACTTAATATAATTATATAAAAATAATCAATTTGTTCGCATCTTAAAATAAAAAATAGTAAAGGACTTGTTTGTGGTTGGCGCCGAGAGTAAATATTTTTATTTTTACTTAGTTTTACTTAATATGAAAATACTAACATTAATGTCACGTATATTAACCATTCGGATACATCGTACTACCTTTTCGTACATTAACCTGTTGCCATGGAAAGTAAAGGGTTAAGGAAAAGGATATTGATACTATTCTTTTATTTTCTCCGCTCAATTACTTAATAACTAAATTTTTTTATGTTTTACAGTACATAGGTTGGTAGAATGTGAATATACATTCCTAGTCGATATTTAATATGAACTTGCAATAATTTAATAATATCATCTACATTTAGTTAATAATTATTATTTCTTAAGTAACACCTATACTCTCGTAGCCCCGTTCTAGGATACACTCTATCGTAGGGACCGTGGACAAAACAAATAGACAAAGGAGGACATATCTAGACTGAGAATATAAACTTAAAAATAATAATAATCATTTGTGCTTCGCTGGGTATCAAACACAAGACCCACGCCACACTACAGAAATTAAATACATTAAAGAAAATTTACCCAAGAGTTTTGATGAAAATCAGATAATTTTTTATTCTCCCCGATAACAAACACGTGCGTAAAGAGTTAAAATGATTTTATATTGTGTGGTTATTATCATTTGTTTGTCATAAATCATCTCTGGCCACATGGAGAGAATTAGCGGAGAAGCGATCGCAAGGAAACATTTCCTAAAACAACATAAAAAATACCGCACACGAAACCAATCAACTATTATTATACGACAGGGATGGGGGTAGATTCTATTAATTTATAACCAATGTGGGTGGATAGACTGACATTATTTTTTTATAGGTCACAGAATGCGTTCAGAATAACTGTAATTTTGTGTTTTATTACCCTGGGACATAAGTTTGTTGAATGAAGATCAAAGTTTTAAAGAGTTAATATTTTTTAGCAGCAACTTTATTCTACCTAAAAATTAACCAACTTTTACAGGAAAAACAATTGAAGTAATTAAATATGAAAGGAGAAACAAATGCAACGAGATTTTCTAAAACATTATGATGTCTATTAAGTACAAACTTACGATTTGACTAACATAACGTATTACTCTTCCTTTCAACCTTTTTCCACGTACGACAAGAACTTTTAACTAAATCGTTATAACATTGACAAATTAATTTCTGGTAGCGTGTGACCCGCAGTGGCTTCAGATCGTTATTGTTTTGATAAAAAATGACATGCCATGAAGGCATCTGATAATAAGCGTGGGCGGGGTCACAACAAAAGAGGAATTGGTTAACACCATAAACACAATACGGGCTGAAGTTTTGATTCGGGTGTAAAATTAAGTTTTCTAACATCGGTCTTCCTTTGTCTACATGTTGCTTTGCTTTTTTATTTTTTTTTTGTTACGAACTCCCGGACACGACCATTTATACTATTGTTTGTTATTCAAATCGACAGAAGATTACATTTAAAAAAAAAAATATAAAACATGGGGTATAATTTGCCAAAATATTTTTATTGTTGTTTTAATAAGTTGAACAATATTAATCGGTATAATGTTGTTCAAAGATTTATTTTGAAAATTGCAGGTCATGCTGAACTGAAACCACTTATAACTAGAACAGATTCTAAATTATCGTTTTGGGAATCTTGGGGGCGCGGATTTCGCGGCACGTCACTCCCATTATGGAGACAATTTTAATAATACCCATCAAGTTTCATGTTAATTCGGGCTATACCAGGTCAATGCGCATTAACAATATTTAGGTACTTACTTATACGGTAATATTAATTAACTAACCTCCATTTATATCTGAAAGTCAAGCTTTAGGTACTTTGCTCAAGAAACACGTAGGTGGTACTAACACAACATATAAAACCGTCGAGTTAACGCGTTAAAACAGTAGGTGTGAACTTTAAGTTTTATCACAGAGAAACAATTAAAAAGAATGAACCGAGTTCTGTGAATATAAATGAAAACTTGAAGGAGCTATCGCTGCAACTTCCTGCGCTCTCAGTTTCGTAGAGGCTTTTAGGAAGTTTATCTTGCTAATGATGTTTTACGACGCTCCACTCCGTGTTATCACTCCCTGTCGCATACAGTAGCAAGTGTTCGATTTTCTACCACAATCGTAAATTGAACTCTATGATTTCATGCGTAAGATTGATAATGGGGTAAAACACAATTTTATAGAAGGATAGTACAAGCGGTTGCCCCTTTGTCGCGTCTCGTATCTGAAATATAAATTAATTGACGGATTGTAGTAGCCAGACTCTGATTACGGGCCTTTTTGTGCGACATCCGAACTCTTTTGTCACCAGACTATCTCATCAATGTGACACCTACGTCTTCATTCACGTATTATCAGCTATAATAGAAAGGTGATTTGAAAAAATTCTCAATTTTTTTAAACTTAAGATAACGACTGTCATTTATACCCTGTCAGTTGTTTAATGGCACTTTAGACTTACTTTTAACACCCTGTATTTTAACATAGTCTAGGAGCGTGTGGTAAATAAGCGAACTGTAAAGAGTAAAGTGTTCTATTCAGGTTGCAACACTTGAATCCCAGAGGCGATGTAAGTGTATCTCTATTTTTCATATCTCACGGTAATTCCAATTGAATATTTCGGGAGAACAAAGGCCGGCAACACGGCTGTCGGATGCATTAACGCCCTACTACAATAAATCCCGGAGGTCCGTCGCCAAAGGGCTAATTACTCTGAATATCGGTTGATATACTGTCTACTTAGGAGCCGTGATGTATGGCTGCATACAAAGGATCGGACGCCGCAAGCCCGCGGCACATACACGATGCTACGATTATAAATAAGCATGTTTAGACCAACCACTGCCGACAGATTCGTTTGAGGCTCTAATATAAAAATTTGGGGTACTCCATAATATCGATCTCCCGTAATTAAGGTAGCTAGAAGTTGAACGTTATCCATATCATCATTGCTTTCATGGTTATTTTTGTTTATAATCTAATCCGTAGATTGTAACTGGTTTAAAATGAGTATGTGCAGATACAGATGTAATTGAATTTAAATTTCAGTTTACGTGTGGAAGACTATGATCTTGAATACAACGCTACAATCTCGAAATAAATGTATCGTTTAGATATGATCTAAATAATGAACATCAATAACAATTATATATTTAGAAAACTACGCATGTCTAGTATCTGAAAGGTTTTTGTATCAAGTCATGAAGCGTCACTACAATCTTTATAAAAAATAGAAGCATTATAAAAACCATGTTCTGATAAAATACAAGAAATTGATTCTTACAAATCGGTATACAAGATATCTTTAAGGTATTGTCGGATACTACAATAACGTGTGATTTAGATTAGTAACGCGTTTGTCGCAAGAAAGAGTTAAACTTATTGTATTCTATACAATCGATGAATCCGCTCATAAAAGAAAGATACTGTCGAACATTTCTATTTATAAAAACCACAATAATACGTAGTTATCCATAAAACTTGCTGTGCTTCAGTTGAAACTAAAATTATATGAATATTTTCCTGAAATACCATACATAATGCAGTTTCACTGAAAATATATTGCACGAACGACAGCAAGTTAATTCATCAAAAGTAAATCTCGATAAAAGCTATATATTCTACAAACATGACCTTAATTTGTCAGCACTATAAAGCTTATAAACGGTATCTTATAGACCAGCCTTTTATAAATAAAATTATTTTACTTTGATAAGATTCCGGTTGAAAAAAATATGTTCCACATATAATCAAGAGTCCATACAAAGGCCTAATAGTAATAACATTAACCACACATCACAGTGAACTCATTTATTGACATACCTTTATCGCGATCGCATTGTGTGGTAACTAAAGATAATATGGTCAATACAAAAACAATAACGAACGTATTATACCATAGAATGTTCTCGTATCTCTTTCAAGCCCTAATTGATTTTGACAACGGACTTGCTGAAAATATTCCCTGTATTGACTTGCATGGGCAAAGTGAATTTTGCTGTGTCTAACTGTAGATTTATTTTGACCCTATCGATTGGACACTCTCAGTAACATTATCTCAAAAATACATAATTTGTGATTCTTACAGCACTCCAAATATTTGTGTTTTATGGGAACTATAATTGAAAAAAAATGTCTTTTGTCATATTGAATACTTCATCATAGCGACAAACTATTGTTAGCAAAATTTGCTCCAATATCAACTATCATTTGAAAGGGTTCGTCTGCTATACATTGTTGCAAGGTTTACAGTAACAAGCAAACAGAACGTACAGATCCTTATCAAAATGCATGTGGTCTTTCTTACGACAAATAGTTATAACACAACTTGTCAGTCTCAATAGAATGGTATATCTCAGTAAAATATAATCGGTATCCAAATATTTGTACGTACAATACATTGTGATAAGATCAAAACTCGAGCTTCAATGAACAAATTGTTAGCTTTCATAATACTTGTTAAAATTATAGCTGTTTACAAAACATGCCATTTTTGTAGATTATTGCAAGGATTTGCACCGTGAAATTGAGTCTTGCATGTTCCATGAAACTCAATTTGTAAACAAAATCATTTTACATTTTGTCGCCTTTATATCGATAGATAAAATCAAGCCTTTTTCTTTTAACATATGCAAGTAACTCCTACAATACTTATAACCTAGAAAAGCCAAAAATTATTATTCCTTGTTGAAATACGACAAAAATCTAAGTTACAAAATAAACCAAAATGTTAATTTCGATGTAACGCGATTAGGTAGGAACTGGTCAAAATTTAAGGGTCATTTTCGGCAAATTAAAAAAGAAACGGATTACTTACTTAGTTGCAGTTATTATGTGAACTCCTTGTAATTACTATGTCGATTGCTTCTGAATAATTTATAAAACAGGAGTATCAAACGTAGCCAACAAGATTTTCTTTTCCTCGCTCTGTTTTATTATGTACAGCGTGTCGCTTCGTTACCACTTACTACTGTACTATAAATCTTCATGTTTATTTCCCCATTCATACTGAGCCAAATAAAGCACCCAGTTTTGCAGTTTCAACAAAATTGGCAATAACGTGTACTCAATGGGGATATTTTACAAAAACCGGTAATGCTTGATGACAACAAATTGCTTTGTATTGATACGAGGATTGAAATTTTAATCAACTGTTTTTGAATAATAATCCGAGTTATCCATATACATTTATATGTAGTAAGGTTCAGTTGGCGGTATATTTTCAAGGTACAGACACGAACCTAGGGAGGGTTAGATATTTCTGCTCGTAACTGTACAAGGCACAGGTAGGTACATCTTCCAGCCAGGTATATTAAACATGTCTATAATCGATTGTATGACATAATGAGTAATGGTCAAATTTTAACCAAAGTCTCCAGTACCTAAAGACTAATAAAGTACGTACTAACAAATGTATTTCTAGTTATAAATCGTAATAATAACTTTCAAATTTCCGATGATCTGTAAAAGTAATCCACGTACGAAAAAGTAGTTATTTGTTCGGCAGATGTTAAAGGATTGCGGGTAGCAAGGTGTCCACCTCAGGTGATGTTTAGTGGCACAAGCCAAGGGATTGTCATCCAAGTACAGTCACGGAGAGAAAGTTTATAAAAATATTGATTTTAGATTGAGTGTAATTATTTACTTTTACATTTTCATTAAAAAAATTTGATAAAAATGTTTTTTATGACGGCAACATTTTTTGTAGATGTAACTGTAACATTTTATTCATAATATTTATTATGTTTGGCAATTTTGAGAAACCCAATAATACATAATTTAAATTTAACAAGATCCAGTCAATGCGATCAGCAACAATTTTAATAATAATACTTTTTAATTTTATATCACTATGTAGACTTTTTAATTCAAAAGATTAGTTGTATCTAAGGATGAAACACAAATAGTAGAGCAATATATATTTTTTGTTACTTACAAAATAATATTTCTTTGGGAATTACATTTGTTGTTAAATATTTTTTTCATTATAATTTTCCTTTAGCTGCTTTTTCTACTCACTACACGCTACTATTCGCTGTTCTTTCTGAAAACTGAGTTATAATTTTTAGTCAACAAGCTAGAAAAAAAACCGATTTTATTTTCAAATTTACATCTTTGTGCGAAAGTTATACAATGTTTTATTGTTTCCAATATAGGTGGCGAAGTAGGACAATAACACACTTTCGTGTTTCACTTGATCGTTGATAGCCTTTTACATTAAACAGCTTATCCTGCTTCTCATTAATACAATTATATTGATGGGGATATTATGCCCGCCTTTTTCCACAAAACGATTGTTAAGTAAAAATACTTTGTTTCCTGCATTTTCTTTAGAAATAACATTATTTCTTACAAAATATCAACGAGTGAGTTATGCTGTAGTTTACCGTAAAATTTTCTATCAACAAAAAACTAAATTAATATTCATATCGTAACAACGAAAATCCCGAATATATTACAAGCAGAAGTAAGTGGATAATAGTAAATAACTTCATCTTACTTATCTCAAAATTTATCATCATTCCGCCAAAAACTTTTTCAAGCGACTGTTCCTGTAAGTCCACGTACGATATAATATATTAAATATGATTGAAAGCTGCAAATTAATGAAAAGATGAGTATCCTCGAACACTGATCGCTTCGATCAATGAAATCGAGTTTGGAACAGCAAAAACTTTCTATTTGTACCCTTTCCTTTTGTGCAATTGCTATTCCGCTTGTGTCGGAGAGTTTGCACAATTAGGCCGGCTGGCACATGCTATTCCAGGTGAAATATTCAGAATCAGTTGAATATTTGTCCAAAATATATCTTTCAACGTTACCTGTGATGACATTATAGAGGAATTTCTCCATTCTATCCAATCTGTGTACTCATACAGCTCAAAATTTAAATAACAATGAGATGAACGTAACACATAAAACAAGATGCCGTCTAAAATATTTTACGTCACGATGACGTTTACATTGGTGTTAACGAGGGCTCCCTCTATAAAACTTTTGTGTTCAGATATAAATCTTGTTCTCAAGAACGGAAAGGAGACATTCAAATGTAAATAAATAAATAAAACGTTGCGTATTAATGAAATATCTTTATAACTTTAATGCTGTAAAATAAATATGCGATGGGAAATCTTAGGCTGCGGGATTAAATGGTCAACGGGTAATATAAGTTTATTTACAGCTAAGAAAAATTCTGTTATGTCAATTGAGAATAGATATCTGTACTCGTAATTAATAACTATAAATAATAAGCTTTTGTTATTAGATTTTCCTACGTTTATTATAATAAATATAGGTATTTAATATTTCAGAAAAAGTACCTATGCAAGCCTTTTGATAAAATGTAAATACAATTTAAACATTATCGAAAAAACAAATGAATCGTTAGTTAAGATCGATCTACATTGTTTTCCTAATCAGAAATGTATTTTTTATGAAATTTCGTAGATAAGCATAGGGTGCTTTTTACTTTCCGAAATGGCAAACTAATTTCTGCGTGTTATCTTTGCGGTCACCAAACTAATGTTTTTTCGTTGTCTGCTAACGAGATACCTTAAATTTGACCTATCTGAGATACGAGTAATTTCGATAATGTAGCTGTGAAAGAACGTATTCGTAAATTGTTATCTATTTCAGCATGATAATCCAAAAACCATCTTGATTGATTTATTTATGAATATTATTATTAAATTATTATATCACACACATTTAATTTTTTTTTCACATTGTTTCTGAAATAAACTTTAAAGGTAGGTAAGACTCTTATAGAAATATATTAAGATATTGTCATACCCGTGTAATTTCCATAAAAAAAATTATCTCGAAAATTTTTTTCTTGCCATGAAGCAAGACTTCCTTAGCCAATCTAATTCTCAAACTAAATTTGCAGTGACATCTTCATTTAGATAAAGTAATTAAAAACGTTATTGCTTAAGTATTCACGAGCATCGAAGGGCTTAAAATAATATAATGACTTCGAAGTGTAAAAATTGTGATAAAATATACTAGGTATCGTCCTTTGCTTAAGTGGCCGATAAGGCCTGTAAGAAAGAAAAGTTATTTTTTTAATTAACACATTAAAGGCAAGATATCTTAATCTCCGTGGCGCCAATTCTTGAAAGAGCTTACCCTTTGATAACAGTCTCACGTCGACGTCTTTATCAAATATAACCGTAGGGCATTCCTATAGATCGGGATACGTTATGCAAAAAATCCATTGGCTCTCCCTTTTAATTAATGGTCCTGAGAAATACTTTTTTTAAACAACAGACCACCTTGAACTACAGTTATGTTTGTAAGCGAAATTTACACGTTTTTGACGTAAAAGTTATTACCTCCCGTCTTAATAGAACTTTTACATATTATTTACAATTTCAATAAGTAATATTATCATATTACTAATTCAAGTATTATTCCTATTTATTGGAGTTAATCATTTATAAGTAAGTGGGCTTAAGCTCGTGGGAAAACTTAATTATGGGCTTATAGTGGGAAAAGATAGCTTAATCAATTAATAACGGTAAATAATTGATTTGTATGGATCCCTATTAGCTCATTAGCTGAAAATCTACTTCATATTCACCATAAGGCTTTGTTATTTATTTAATTAATTGTTATATAATAATTTCATAGTAATTGTTAAAGTACTGTGAACGAAATATTTTAAAGTAACTATTAACTAAACTGTAGCAGATACCATTTATCTACTAGGATATTTTATTTAAAGTTCGGCTTTCGATTTGTATAAGTGATAAGAGTAAGTAAGAAAAAAAAAAAAAAACAATATTTTGCTATGCTGCCATTTTTTATTTTATATAAATTATCACTTACTTAACTTTTTCAATCAGTAACTAAGTATGACAAATGCAAGTCGTTAAACTTTATCCGCAAAAGCACTTTGTATATTAAAGAACATAATATGCATACCACAATTCTCATTCACTGTGAATAATAAGTCTAAAAAACCATGCTATTAAAATTGGTCTCCTCAATTTTATAACATTTGTGTAATAATTACGAATTCGATGTGAGAACGGCAGCGGTCGCCATAAGGCCCCGTAATAAATCAGAACGCGAACAACCAGAGATTTATACCACGTCGGGTAATTATGTACCGAATACATGAAGGCAGCACCAATAATATGTACCTTGTACGTTTCATATTATAATTTGTACGATAAAAATTCATATCGGATACGAGTGTTTTGACATTCGATTCGTATAATTCTTATAAATGAAGATAAATATTGTCTTCATTTAAAATGTAGGTACTAGTACATGATTCGGTTTTTGACGAACATTTTAGGTACTTACTCTATCTCATTATGTCGATGTTAGAAATAGAGCGAAATTAACTTGGTGAGTTTTTACAGTTTTTCAAAAAAACCTTCATCGTATATGACCAGACTAAGATGAAATTCATGTTTTTGTATTAATTAATTCATCAATAAATCATCTCTGGTAAATACCAACAGGTAGCGCTGATATGAACAAATATATTTCAAATTATGTTTCACATTGAATTATGCTACCATTAGTATTTAATAAGACATTGAAGTATTAAGTCAATTTATAACAATATTATTAGTTAAAAATTATTAAGTTCTGTTCGCCTGCAGCAATGTATGGCCACTGTTTAGACGATATTCTAAAATGTTCACTATCTTCAAATCTCGTTCACATGATTTATAACCCGGGCCTAAACTAAACTCTACCCTAAACACTTGTTAGTATTCAAAGCAGATTTGCATGTTATTAGGGATATTAGAATTTCACATTCTGTGCTATACCGTATCGAAATTGATGTATCTCTTTGTAATCGATGCTAACGTTTAGATAAAATGAAATAAAAACCGTAGTTATGTTTATCGTTAAACAAGAGTTCAATATCATCTTTGATAGGAATTTAAAAATTATTCCGAGGGATAAAAGAAAAAAACATCATTCTACCAATTTGTTAAATATTAATTTCAAAGTATACATTTTTGGTATTGAAAAAAACATTTTTTTAAACTAGGTATGTACGGTCTATATAGAAATTCATTTAGTAACCAAGGTGTGAAAGGATTTAAACACAGGATTTTACAGCAATCGCTAAATTAACGATTGCTTCTTGCTGGCAACCGAGTCTTTGTTGATACACATGGACGTTCAATATGACCAACAAATCATTTAGATAATACTTTTCTTTTTTATGTGTGGAATAAAACGTTTATTTTTCCCGTAAATGCTTTTTAATGTAACCTGTATGATATAAGCATTAAATTCTCTAAAATCATATCTACAGATGTATAATAATTTAAGAGCAAAATTATTTGAATCAAAAGTGCCGTAATAACCTTTTTTAGTTTATGTCATAATTTGAAGCTTTTTAAAATTATACGATGGTTACGAATATTTTTATTTAAATATCTACCTATTGGAAAAGTGATAAATAAAACACTGATTTTATTCTTAATTCTATACTTTTCAAACGTGCTCAAAGCATAGTATGTAACATAAATATTTTTAAAGATTTGCTGTCGTAAAGGCTGTATATCTCAAAGCCCTGCCGGCGGCTCCCGCCAACCGCCCAGGAAGCTCGACTCAACGCGCGAATAAGAAATAAATTCCTGGCAAGCGTAACAAAGGTAAAGTAAAAGGAAGCGACTAACCCCTAGGCCATGCAGCCGAGCGGACTGAGAAATAATACGTGTGCCTTACTTGCTGCAACCTGTAGCTAATCTACTGACTGAAAACTATTACTTGTAATGAGGCTAGACGCTAATTGCAGAGCTTCTTAAAGGACTTTCAAGTTGTATTGAAAATCTGTGATTAGTGTAATAGTGACTTTAAATCTAAGATTTTTTCGAAAATGTGCAAAGACACCAAGTTTATTTTTGTTTACACATTTGAGGAGTAATTCGTCATCTCGCACGGTAAAAACTGGCTCGATTGAGCGACTTGGCACTTCTCGAATTTACCTAATATTTTTGTCGTCAACTCGCTCGATCATAAAAATGTGAGGAATTTTAGTACAGTCAACTACAAAAAGCCTATTATAGACCGTTTAATATTTAGCCATCAAACTACACATGCCTTCTACTGCCTACAAATATCTTCGTTCAATAGGATGATGGACAATCATCCTGTCCATTTGATAATTACAAAATAAGAGTCTGGCGGACTCTCAATTTAACCTTATTGTTTCATAAAAAGTTTTATGTCCAAAACAGTTTTATAATTGATTGTTTTTGACGAAACAATTGAATAAATAATTATTAACAGGGTAAATGAGATTTGTCTATTTCACCATTTCCACTGTCAACCGGTTAGTAAAAATACTTTAATCACCATTGGCCACAAATTAATTTAAATAATTGAGTAACCGTATGTTTTATAGTTAGCATTTTACAAGCTCCCAATTAACGTCATTGGGGTAACAATAAATCAGTAAAGAATCGAACATAGGTAAGTTCAGCGATACTACATAGTTCGGTGGAAGCAATTTGTCTTACATCGTCTGATAAGAATCAGATCCAACATCTTACAAGGATCTATTGACCCCAAGTCAATATAAAGTTATAAGAAATACCAGAACGACACAAGACTTGGTCAGAACACAAAAAAACGGCCAAATCGAGTTTGGCCTTATCTCGAAGAGGTTTATTATTTATGCTTATAGTGTGGAGCACAAATTAATTATTAACTAATTCTGAAAATTTATTCCTTATATCTCTGTAAGAATTCTTTGTACACCACGAGGTGAAAGTTAATATCGCTTTGTTTTATCTAATACTAGA
>LGAG01000797.1:143891-173734 GCA_001278395.1 Lerema accius
GTTATAAGAAATACCAAAACGACACAAGACTTGGTCAGAACACAAAAAAACGGCCAAGTTCGAGGTTGGCCTTATCTCGAAGAGGTTTATTATTTATACTTCTAGTGTGGAGCACAAATTAATTATTAACTATTTCTAAAAATTTATTCCTTATATCTCTGTAAGAATTCTTTGTACACCACGAGGTGAAAGTTAATATCGCTTTGTTTTATCTAATATTATGTCAAAAATCTACAATTACTATTGTTGACACAGATATTGTAGACACAGAGACATTACTATGACTATGTCTCTAATACACATCGATGTAAATCTTTTCACGGTATTTGCAACTTTTGGACCCCTGACTACGAGTAACTTTATGTAGTTCGAGATTCAAACTTTGGTTTTGTTTCTGGTTTAATTTTTGCTTCTGAAACAATAAATAATTGGTTTTTCGTTATCATTATCACAGATGTTATCGTACAATGATTACAAAAAATTTTCAGCTCCACATTACAAGTATTTTCATCTGTATATTAATATCCTTTACGATTTGTGTTAAACTGTTTTTAGGATAAAATAAAGGTACAATAAAAAGTCATCTGTTTCCTGTTTTACATTACACAATAATAACCAAACAGTTTTATTGCTCGCCCATTTAAATATCAAACATCCCCGAAATTAAAGATGTATGATCTTCATAAATTGCTTTATCATTTATAGCAATTTACCGTTATTAAAACGGTGGTTACAAAAATTGTACGTTGCAATTAAGTGGTGGTCAAACCAGGATGACACCCGAAATTGTCCTTTGGGCACACGCCGCGGCAGTCGCTGCCTCCTCCCAGCAGGACAAGGTGTGTACAGGAGTTGGTACAACCAATTAACATAAATTTAAGTAACGGAATTAAATGCACTTTATACGTAAGCACACTCTCAACAATTATACAAACCGTATCATAAATAACAGTACCTCTCTGCGGCTTTACGCATTAAATTTCAAGATATAAATCACCATTAGCAATCATACATCACGACATTTATTTCAGTTGAGCAAACACGGGGTATTCATTTTTCCCTTTTCCTAAGTACACATTTATCTTGGACTCCATAATTTTGCGCAGTGAGTTATCTCACCGTTAGCTCGAGCCGCGGGACACAAAGTAAT
Source organism: Lerema accius (assembly GCA_001278395.1). NCBI lineage: Eukaryota > Metazoa > Arthropoda > Insecta > Lepidoptera > Hesperiidae > Lerema > Lerema accius. Next base: position 145,042 of record LGAG01000797.1, read on the forward strand.
AAGCACGTAAACACACATGAAACCGCTTGCAATATTTTTACATAAATAATTGTAAACGAAATTGTTACATTCGCGTTAATCATCAAGTGAGGAGCTTGATTGAGCTTTTCCGTGAATGCCGCAGAAGCACCTCAATTAACAATCGTAGTGAAAGTACCCGACAACAAAGTAAAGTCGGAAATGAATTTTGATGATACATCTCAATCCGCGTTGACTGTACAAATACGGTACAAAGCCTTCAATCAAATACAGTAGTATTGGGAAGTGAAGAAATAATATTTTCATTTCCTGTTTGGCTCATAAGTAAAATTTTGGAGAGCAAAGTTTTTGCATTGTACGCATACATCCGTGGGAGCGGCTACCTGGCCCCCGCGGCGCAGTAATTTCTTATAAATCGACATTGAGTGAGATACTGGGGGAGCGGACCTTTTCCCTTGGCGCGGGAGTGGGGAGCGGCCAACGGAGATCTCGCCAACAATGACGCACAATAGCGCACATGATCTAGATTAGTGACGCGCATTGTGTCGCCAAAGGGTTGCGCGCTTTGTACTCCATTCAACCCATGCGCCCGCGCATAATGTGAATAACCCGCAAACATCTCGATACTAAAATCGCACGGATTCTATGAATTTGTAAAGAAAATAAATATAACTTTTGACAGCGGACCACGCATCAGTGCGATCTTTATTTGCAAGATGAGAATTGAAAGCACTGATATGCTGTAAAAAGATTTCATATAAAAGGATTCTTTGTATGGCTATTGTAGCTATTTTGATGATCATATATCTCGTCAAAAAATTCATTTGTTAAAATACCTTACGGCAACTTGTAATTAATTTTCATTAACAGAACTAGCAATCTTACTTTTAACTAAATTAATGCTTTTGAAATGACGTGGTAAAGGGTGAAGATCAAACCATGATTTGATATATTGTAATAGTTTCTAATGATGCGTTTTTGACTAAAATTGGACAACCAATAATTAAACAATTTAAGTGTAGGTTCATAGACATTATAATTGCTCAAGGGGTATTTCTACCCTTAGATTAAATATTTCCGTTAGTAAGCGTAAATAATTTTACGTAAATATTGGGTAACTTAGTCTTTCATTTTAACTATAAATATGTATAAGTACCTATAGTAGGTACTAAAGTATTTATAACGTAGAAACGACAAGGGATTAAAATAAAAATGATACAAACACAACCTGTCCCGGTAAGTCCACTAAAAGAGTAGTCAAAATATTTTATGGACGTAAATGTTAACACTTTGTTAAATGAGATCACCCACAGAAGACACAATGAGTACCGATGTAAATCTTAGCTTTGTATGCCGCAAGATTTGTCATAAAATACGGATATTATGAATATAATACATACATGACGCAATCGCAATAAATATCTAAAGCTTTCCATTGATACTGCAGTGAAAAAACTCGTGTATCGTAACATTTTTTTAGTTTTTTGACTAACGTAAAAAATGGATGAATAGTCTCGAGCGCTGTCCTTTGAGTGGCCAGGGGTTGACAAAATTTAGAACGATTTGTCGATTATAAGTTGGGATTCCATCTCAATATATTTTTTTCGCGGTTGCTCTAATTTGTAGCACCTGTACCTACCTATGACTTTTATTTTTTTTTCCGTGTTGGGTGTAACTATAATAACTATCTGGGACAAAACTAACTGTTGAAGGTACCTACTAAGTTTATCGTTTTATTACAATTAACGTTGGGGTATGGAGATATACAATCAAGTTCGGTTTCATTCAAGCCGACCGCCTTAAATCAATGTAAAGCCATTCATCACGGCTGCGACACTTTTTTGTTAACGCTGTTGATTTTTTCACACCAAACACAAACGAAAGACTACCCTAAGGTAAGTATCCATTCAAACAATGTTTGTTTGTGGCTAGTTAGCATTTATTAAAGTGAATTAAACGAAGATGCGAGCATTACGATGTGGCATATCAAATTAGATAATTAAAACCTTCGTCGACTTTGGTGGTAAATTTCTTTTATTTAACTATCAAGGAATTCTGAACTAGTTTTAAAATTTATTTCTGTATAGGTACAACCTTTGATAACATGATATGGTGAGACTAAAAGCTTTTTAAATAAAGTAACTTTTTCTTACGAAATTGTACGAAGAGCAATGACGGGCAAAAAACTGGCGGAAGAGGATGGGGCCATCCAATATTAGTTTTATATCTGGCAGAAAAAAGGCTGACACTTGAGAGGAATTGTCGATCGAAATAACAATAATAATGGGAACCCTTTGGAATGAAGAATTATTTACGAACCCTTTCGGTGCATTGTGGAGCACCTGATGCGGAAGCTATTCGCGTATTTCGTGGGAAATTTGATTTTCATTCTCATGTCACGTCGGATTCGTTCTCATTTACATTTATATTACTTTTGATACTAACTTTTTCAACCATTTAAATTATTATTTTCGATTACGAATGCCACTGTTATTATAATAAGTAGGTATGACAATAATGCGATATAATGTATACCTAAGTACATAGTTCGTTATGGACTTGTAAAAATCAAACATTTTGCTGTGTAGTGTGTACGTTAGCATTTTCTAGAAAAGCGCTACCTGCTCTAACTTGCGGTTACGTTCTAAATATCATCAACAATCTATTGTAGAGCATCGTTATAGGCGTCATTCAAATTTGAGTTCTCTGTGCTTACAATAGGACTTATTTCGCTAATTTAAAAGCTAGTATCAGAAACCCGCATGCAACAGCTAAGTTCGCAGACACGCGCCGACGAACCGAAGATAGTACTATCAGAATTACACTTGACTCTTAGTTTAACACGTGCCTTTTACATTACTTTACATCATTTGATAAAAGAAACTAAACAAAGAAAATACGGTACTTATAACCTTAGTTATAGTTGTCGTAGTCATTAAAAAGTTCACTGTTTTTCATTCAACTTTTAACCCCAAATAATTAGGTATTATTTATATGGTTTTTAAGAAGTTATCAAGAATTATGAGTGATGAATTGTTAAAAGCTTACTGCAGCTTACGAATGTGCTTCAGAATTAAAGTGATTAAAAGCGGTATGGTGTATATAACAGAGTAAAAAATCGTTAACCAAACTAATAATAAATTAGCCTTAAACAAGATGTTGTATTGTAATTACATTAATGAAGTGGATTGTGTAAATCATAAGTAAAAAAATAATCTAATTAGACTGAACCGTGCCCATAAATCCAAAAGACCAAAAGTCCGTATAAAATGATTTCAGAATTGAAATATTATTTTGAGGGCAAATAAAATTACATCTCACTAATAAATATGAAGACATTCAAGGTGTCACAAATATCATCAAAATCACGATACCTATGTGAAATAATTACCAAAATCATCGTTTTAGTCATTCATCGCTTCCTTCCTCAATTCCACTCCGTAACCAGCAATTTTCTCATGATTATTTTGTCACCTCCCTCCGCCACAAGTGACCATCTACTTATTCTAATGTGACGGAAGCTAAGCTTTCGATAATTTGAGGGCTGTCACAACAGCGGATACAGGCCATTTAAGTTTATTTCAGCTAATTGAATCCTAGCGCATTAAGCCTTCTCAGGCCATAATCCTTTTTATGAGATTCACGCCGCCTTTTTAAGAACTCCCCTCAACTGTCACCTTAAGTAGAGTTTTTGTGTCAGAAATTGAAAGCCAGTTGCACTGATACCTTTTTATGAATTTGATATTTAGTTCTAGTGAACAGTGTTTTGTTTATTTTTACTTTGGTTTTGGTAATGACTGCAATTGGAAAATATATCGGCAATTCCAATCTTTTAATATAAACTTAAACACCTACGTAGAATGGATTATTGATATAACAAAATTGGCAAGGTGGACAAATTAATTATTGGTAAATTAATTCGAAATAATTTAATATTATCTAACATGGCTGGTAAAAGGATTGTATCAAGTACCTACATCTTATCAAGTCGGTTACAACCTCACTGGAAAGGTGAAAATTAAAAAGCTAATCATTGATCAAATTACTCAATTAAGGGAGGTGACTACGAAGAACTGATAGTTATGGTTTACTTTCAATACCATTCGATACGGTTTACGAGTACCCTTAGTCACAAAACATAGACGCTTACGACTTCCACATGTAGTTAATTAATTAAGAAAACCCTTAAATTAAAAATTCAGATTAACTTAATACATTCCAATCATTACCATATCGCTTGCAGTTAAGTAATGAAAAACACAAATTTCGTCAAGTGACAACGACATGTAAAAATCCAGTTTCCCGTATCACGTGAGAAACCATAAACATAACGGGTAACACGTTAAACTTCCAATTTATCGATACTATTGCTAGTGATTTCGTATATTAAACAAGTTGTTTCAAAGTACAGGCTATAAATAGTAATGAAGAACAACTTATCTATGTTTACAGTTTGGATGCGGAAATGGCAAACAGGAATGACGAATAGTGGCTACTGCAGCGGATGTTTTTGTGGCATCATGAGAAAATCAATAATATTTGATGAAAGTAAAGCAGAAAAGGTTCGCATCTTTGTTACTAAATACATTTTCGGATAGGTACCTACTAAAGCTTTACTTATTTACAAAACGAAAATTTTGAAGTGAGTAATACCTACTCACCTTTGAAAAATCTGAACTATTCACTGTACCATTAAATAATAACGTGCAACCCAATAGAGAAATAAACTTCGATTTTGAAGCTCAAAAATAATTAAGCATTGTAGAGCGTGCACCACAAATAGTTACAATCATAACCTTCATACAAAGCTAACCGCAAAAGTAAAAAAAAACATCGGAGGAAATATAAAAAAGTAGCAATCGAAGACAGTATTGACTATTTGGCTCACTTCATGCGGAAATCATTCTCAAATTGCACATCCTATAAGTCCTTCCGTTTGCGTGAATTCACAAGAGCTACCGAAAAATCTGTTACTATCTTTTTTTTAAGATAACTTGTTTTTCGACAAAAATTGTTCAACGTTCTTCTAAGTTAACTCAAAATTTCATTAAACTTTCCGATCTTAAGTTCTTACAATTTCATTTTCGGAAACATTGACGTATCAAATATCGATAATCATTCATAATTTTTGGATATGTAATATAATATTTTGCTAATCACGGTCAAGTGGATCTATTATTACCTTCCTTATAACGCGTAATTGCTTTTTACAGATGTTACTAGATTTCAACAATTGCTGAGGATGATGCAGATGGCTAAACTTTTGACACTCTTTAAACACGTGGTAATTTTTTTTCTGTTATGGTATTGAAATATTATATAACAACTTTTTTTTTATTTTTTGTAAACAATACAGTGAAATTACCAACATTACCTAGCATTTTTGAAACCGCTAAAAATCGTTTTTATCCATGTTATTTTATATACTATATTCCTCGACTAATTATGTTATAATTACATTACATAATTTTTGTTATAATTACTTGGCACATTACATAATCGAAATATAAAACATCGATCGAACAACTACACGATTAGAAGCTACTAAAATTAGGTACATCTACAACATAATCTATGGAACAATAACTGGTATTAGAGAGTGAAAGTAAAACTTTAATTGTAATTTAACAAATGAATGCTTTCATTCAGGACTTGCAGCCATTGCATTCTCGCCGATCGACACAAGTGAAACTTACAGACAATAGGAACTATAGAACAAAAGTAGTTAAAAGATATACCTTAGTAACAATAGCTCGATTAGAACGCAGAAATAATTAACTAATCTTTATTTGATATGATACCGATCAGTAATACCTAGATACATGTATTTAGATTACCAAATGTTGTGTAGTAATCGGTGTAACTACCTACATATTAATAGCAAATAACAAAAAGTTTATAATTAATTTAACGTTATTATTAATACGGTGTAGGTATTATTTAGTATGACGTTTAATACATTACGTAAACAATGTAAACAATATATGACGAAGAAGAGGATCAATCAAATATTGAACTATGAATTTTGGCAAGAAGGTACTACAATGTTCTTAAGAGTGTTTATCTTCTTTGTAATCAACAATAATACAAGTACTGACGATTTCAAATGCACATACCACACAATACAGTATAGTTAGCATAAGATATTATCCATAAAAGAGCATACTAAAATCCATTGAACAACGTTTATCGTTTACTTTTCGCAAAAATCACGAACAGAACAACACTCACGTGCGCTGCGAAATACGATTACCGACACAAAGCGAATCGAATTTGATTCGATTTAACAGTTTCCGGAATTTACTGCCGATTTTGGAACGAAACAACTTGAGTTTTTGTTCCGAAACCGACGAACAGGAAATGCAGGAGTGTGAAATAAAGCTTATAATGTGTACACAATTTTAAATTTTATACCATCATATCGATCTTTAGTTTGACACAAGTTGATGCTATATTTTTTATGGAAAACTGACAAACCAACCCAGATGATGATAATGTTCATCACCAATGCATTACAAAAATAAACACAAACTACACTTCTATTTGGCAATAAAACTATTACCAAATAGGGAGAACCAAAAATAATATAAGTACAAAAAAAACTAATAAACTTGCTAGCTAAAGTAAACCTAAGCCAATACTGATTGTACTACCCATAAAATTGTACGAACTACTTAGAAACGATAATAGTTTCGATACTTGTCAGTTAAATATAAACCGAAACGATAGTATCCGTAAAACTTCATTACAATCATTAGGTTTGAAATTTAATTACCATCGTTTTTATCAGTGTAAGCCATAATCGTAAAGTTCAATCTGCATTTCTGTATAAATCTACGCTTGGATTATACACACGGCTGTGTAGTTTGGTCCAGATAACAAGTAACTCGATAGTGAGTCACGTTTTTGCTTTAAAATCGAATACTACATCGCTTTTATTACTAGTCTTATTAACTATAAAGTTAATCAATGATAAAGTGTTCAAGGCTTTTATTTATTAAGACTTCACTGTAGATCACAAAGCTTTCTTCATCATTAATCTCCTGGACTATGCCTCTTATAATTATTGCGCCAGTATATGTGCTGGTGACTAATTCAGATATTAAAGATCATGCCGATCGAAAGGATCCAACACCCCTTATCGAATGGCATTATGTAACAAAAATAACTAAAGTGTATAAGATATAATTGTCCCCAAAAGTCACCCGTCGACTTCACGACCGCGCCCACAATGGCTTAACTCTCAATCACTCAGGATCAAAGCAAGCCATGTATTTATGAGCCCTTCAAAGTGGACTGTTATCATTTAACTTAGATCTCACTGAAGCCTGTTCCAAAACGCCGTGTATCTCACACTCAAACGATATGCAACGCTGTTCTCATTCGATACGAATTTCTTTGTCCCTTTATCGGGTTCGTTTTATTCGCACATGTAAATGCATTTAGCTCCCACTTCTTATCTCACCGAACACCATTAATCTTGTATAACAATGTCCCGGCGGTGTGATCGCGCATCGATGGCTTAATCAACCCACTGGAGGTGTGATATCAGCAGAATGTTATCACAAGCACCGATAACATTCTTCGCAGATATTGAGTCGCGAATAAAACGAGTATCTAGAGTAATTGTAATCAGACCTCGGATAATTTAGTTGGCTTGCTCGGCTTTTATGGCTCCATAGGTTAGCCTTTCTTCCGCTTTTAATTAACTGTCATGTTGAATTTGAAATTCGATCTTATCGATAGCGTTTTAAATTTCGAATAAATATAATTTGGAAAATGAGAAAAGATCTTTTAATATTTAATGAGAACTCTGATATTGAAAATGATAATTATTTAAAGAATAAAAAATAAAAATGTATTTATTGCATTTGTGTCCCCTAAATATTATCTAATTGATGAATTGTAATATAAAGTAGGTTATATTGAGGGTTGAATTTAAAAGCTTACGAATATATTTACCTTGCTTTAATTTAGTCAATAATATACATCTATACAATTTAACCTTACAACTATAAAAATATATTAATTACACAGCCATAATCTATATTTCTACTTAACTTATCAAAACGACTGTTATATATAACACGATGACATAAAAATCTTTACATACAATTGACTAGTTTTCTGATACTCTATAACAACTCTTATTGACACTATTTATCTACTTATGTTGCCACCAGGATATAGCATCTAATAACTCGTTATCATTTACAGGGCTGACCATATCTTCATTAGAATAATGACTGTATGAATAGAAGTCATTGTGAGAAGAATGCCCTGAAGAAACACCGGATGAGCAGTCAGAATCCGCTGGAGAAGGTACTGAATCTGAATATGGAGAACTTCTTCCCCCAACGATGCCTTCGTCGACTTCATAAGTATCCATTGCCATATCTGTATTCACTGTGTCCTTAGGTTTGACAATGCCGAGAGCCGCGTCGCTTGCGTCCAATATATTTTGCAAATGTTTGATGTATTCGACGACCATTCTTAGTGTGTCCACTTTGCTAAGTTTCTTTCCGGAGCCTCGACGTGCTCCTCCCGATAAAGCGTTCACAACAGCAGCAGGCAGTCTCTTTCGAAGCGCATTGAATCCATCGTTCACTTGTTTAACACGATTCCTTTCACGAGCGTTTCTCCGAGCGATGGATGCTGCTTGTGGTTGATTACCAGGCGTCCGGTAATTATATCTTCTTTCAGTCGTATCTGATCCATCCAAGTCCAAGGAAAGTTGTTTCCTGTCAGGTATCGGTGCGATTGCTACGTATTTAGGCGCGTAGGACATCGCGTACGTTGTCGATGTACTTTGAATACCACGAAGCATGATGTTAAAATTGTGTTTAGTATAGATATGATCGTCTCCAAAAGTGCCGAAGCGAATGAGCTCCGAAGGAAGCGGCGTCGCTTTTATGGGAGCACCTTTTCGAAAAAAATGGATGTGGACCACTCCCACCCCTATACAATTTTTTTGATTCATACCTGGAATACGTTTTCTAAACGCAGCAAAGATGCGGAGTTTCGTACACGTGCCCTTGAATTAATGTTGACCAAGACATGCTTTTGTTATATCAAGTGCCAGAATATATCATAGTTTTTATTTTTATTTTAGAAAATATAATGCTAAATATAAAAAATGAACATTATATGTGAAGTCACAACTCTTTAAATATTTATAGGTCGGCGTGTTTTTACAAAAACAAAATATTTTGTTTGCTCTTTTTCCTACTGAAATATAAATGGAAATTTTAAGTTATACATAGTAATTTGCTATTTCAGCCAGATCTCCTACGCTAGCGTTTTGTAAATTAGATTGAATCAGAAGTCTTTTGAATTGAATTAAAATTTTATGCATATGTAAAACCAAATTTTTACACCGTATATCTAACAGATTACTTTCATTTTAATTTTTATATCATTATATTAACCAGATCTTATTTCTACTAAGCTTAGACAATTTTATTAGCAATACAACGGAGCAAGCTTTAGCGCCATAGCATATTCAATTAGGATCACAATGAGTTGGAGTCTTGGAGAAGCTCTTTGAACCTCAAGTATATTTTATAAAACCTCAATGAATAAATGATTTTGAATTTATATTTTATTATGTAACTATACTTTTGTAAAATTATGTAAGATATATAATTTTCTAAATTGTCATTACATTCCAGTTAAGCAACAAGTGGAAACCCAACTGAGGTGTATAACATACAATAGGAAATTTATTACGGTTAGAGTCCACACCAGAAACAACGAGATGTTTAATGGTATTTGTAGTTACTACAAAGACCAGAACCAATGTCAAATACCTACATGTAATTATAAAAGAATATTCAACTTAATAATTATTTGTATAAGGTTGATTTTTCTTCAACGAGATCCAAGAGAAGTTTCAAAGAAGTTCGAAGACTGTAATGCGCCCTGGGCGGCAGAACTTTAAGTCAGTTTCTGAAAAAAAGCTTACATTAATTTAGAACTATGAGTGTCAGTATTTTACACGGACTTCAATGGCGAAGACTTCCATTGTCGAGTCTATTATTCTTTAAAAGATTACACAAGGAATGTGGGCCAGGCCATTGATACTTGAGACACAGGAAAAAATGAATTGTTTAGAGGCTTTCAATCATTCCATTGATGGAGGCGCTAAACTTGATTTTAATAGACTTCGTGTCGCCTCCGAGAAGTTATTCGTATTTCATTTTGTCCCATTGATTTTCTCCGGTCTACCTGTTCTCGACTATGAATGCAGAAATTGATTCGCCCACTTCAATGCTATTTAAAAAAAAAACTAAATTACTAAGCCAAATATTAACCTCTTATTTATTAGTACCGGCTTTACTGACTTATTTTAATTGTTTTAATTAATAATTTGAATAATATTAATGTTTAATTGGAATCAAAATCTTCAGAAATATATTTTACAAATATCTTCTTCGTATCATATCTTCTTCATATCATTCATATCATTGATCATTTATCGCTTATGATATTCTATTAACACAGAAGTGACAGAAAAAAATAAGTACCTATTAATACAAAAACCTAGTATCATAAAAGCGCCAGTCCGATGAAAATTTCCAGATGAATAGTCAAACTAGATAAAATTTTATGTCTCCCTAGAGTCATATAAGTTCTCACATATCGTCCATTGTGAGAATAAACAGCACAGCCATCCATCATTTCACGCACTTTCCTGCAAGTGAATCGCAAAATAATATAAAAATGTGGGAGTGATACATCCACAGGCACAATAGCACCGCAGGCGAGCTCACAATACGATCGTCAAATAACATTTAGCCAGCCCACACCTTAGAGAATCGCAAAATAGAGACATCTCGACAGCACAAAGAAGGATAAAGGAGCAAACGGAACTATAACCGATAATTACAACCTTTGTTAAAACGTATTTTGCAACGCTTTATCTAAAATTACAATGTCTTAAATCCATTGTTCACTTGCGGTTCAAAGTTATGATCGAGCATCTTCGGAATCTGAAATCGAAAATCATCTATTAGCTACTAATAAATACAGAAATTACGTTCTTAATGTATTTATTATTCATGTTTACTCAAAAACAAGTACTCGATATTGTCCTGTGGCAATCGGATCTGCATAAGTGGGCAGTGCACTCGTAATAAACTCATTCGGCGGATTATAGACAAGAAAAGATCGTCTGACATTTCCATTACCAGGGCAATGTGAAGCTAATATTTATATGCCGCTCATACAATCCATGCAGATACGAAGCCCGGTGGTCCAACCTGTATTGGATAACTCTTTGATCGATAAAGTTGTTAGTTTAATTACTAAACTGGAACTGAGTCGTTTTAAAAGGCACCGACTTGGGCATCGTACACATCCTCGTTACATCTCGATTATTCTCGATATTGTAAAAGATGTAAAATAAATAACAAAGTAGAAGTTGACATTGCTCCCGACTAAATTTAAATTCTCCTTGCAATTTATGGCGTACTTGTCATAGCTTTACAGGAGTAGGATAAATATACACGATCGTAATTAAAACGCTATTTTAAATGTACATCGTAAGTTCACAATGCTCGTAAAACTAAAGAAAAACATTAAATGACTTGATCATACCCAAAATAGATTCATTGAACCGTAACATGATACATACAGCTTACCAACTATAACAATATGTAAGAAATATACCTCTTTGAAACATTTACTCGTACTCTTTCGCAATCAAATTCTTTCATATTAAAAGCAGTGATTCTTCTTCGAAAGAGAACGCGACTCTTTCCCCATTTACTTAGTTCTTGTCTTTTATTTTGTTTGACTACCAAGACGTATACCACCGATACACAAATTCATGCCTACCGATAAGACAAACAGAGCAGCTGTGAAACCTAATCATAATCATCAGCGCAACCCATAACTGCCCTATCGGTGGGCTCGGGTCTTCCCTCAAAGTGCGACGAGTACAAGTCATAGTCCACCACGCTGGCCAAGTGCGTATTGGCAGACAGACTTAACAAAGTGAAACCTAATATTGTTCAATAAATACTTACTTACTTACTGTATCAAAGCATGCGTTTGGCACAAGCCTATGGTGAAGAGCGAAGAACACACCTTGCCGACATGTGTGCAATCCTTTCGCATCTGCCGATCTTGCACTGATTTTTATTTATGAATAATATGACGAATTATGGCTGCGCTTTTATTTGCAATGGCACCTTTCCGGATGTGCATCGGCGGCGGATGTTACTATCCTATAAAAGATATCTACAAATTTAAAGTATTTGCTGAGTAATCCTTATACTTACTTTCTCCTACAGTGTCAAACTATGTCAGTGAAAATTCTTTAAACCAAAAGTGTATGAACTTTATTTTTGACGCAAAATTACCAGTACGTACAAATGGAGTAATTAGCTAGCAGAATCCAATCAGTTATCTGCAGGTTATAAATATAAATAAATTCCCTGTTTTCACAATTTAAATAATTTACTTATTTTAAAGTTTTTGTAATACGACAATACAATCTCAAAATTTAGATTTTACCTACTGTCGACTAGGAGATAAAAAAGTATTATTTTTTGTAAGAACTTTTCTTACAAAGTCGCAATTGATCTCTCAAGAATGACCCAAAGAGGCACTTGCATGTCTATTAGAAGGGAAGTATTCATAAAATGTCTTACACTATGTCAATTTAATTGTCAAATGTGGGGCACGAGATACCCCAATCAATCCTCCACGGGGGCATCTATTTAACAAGGTTACACGCATGACAGTGCCCCCAGAATAGCACATTGTTGCGCAACATGCGTCCCCTATTGACATATTAGCTTTTTAGTGGCTCATCTCCCATTGTGAGCCATCATTGTAGTTTATAAAGAGATTATTCTTAATGTAGACCCATATTCGGGCGTATTCTTTTATAAAAAAAAAACTAAAAGGACTATAGTTGTCTACGGTTTCAGTATATTGAACAAGTATATTCCTTCTATAATAATAATGGGATGATTTTTTCTCTACGTATCGCTAATAAAACATCTTAATTCCGCTTTAAACTTACGACCGCATCTACATTTATTAAAAGTTTATACTAATTTGACATAAAAACATGACAATATCATAAAATAAGATGAAAGCAAGCGTGAGAACAAGCTACAGGTTCACAAGTTTGAAATACGATTTAATTACATTACAAGATTAAATATCATGAGTTGATTAGACGATTAATTCACTACATAATATTATTTACATGTAAAATCAGTGACGTATTTTATCGGCTTTCCACGGCGCTCCCCGCTGGGAGGTGCTAATTTAAACGCAATTAATCGATGCCTCTTAAGTTTAGAAAATGTTTTAATTCAGTATTTAATTTCATGACATAACACAGTAAATTTTGTCATGAAATATTGCTAGGTTTAGAAATGTATTACAAGTATTTTAACTGATGAAAGAGCGTCTTCTGGATTTGTTTCTAAATAAACTAGTACGTAGGTAATTTAAATGGCAAAATGTATAAAGATATGATTGCAAGTAGTGATGTTCAAATATGTATAGTTCGATCACATATTGGCTGCTTATTAAATCTTGAATCACGCTATTGAAGTTTTCTTCAATGCAGCTTATAACAAATACTTACACGCACTCTTGAAGTAATTCTTCTATTCTTTATTGCATAGATTGATCAGATATATTTTACTAATTGTAAAAAAATCTACTACGTATATCCCCTATTTTTACTGATACTTTCACTTTGTACTTAACGTGAATTAATGTGATGTTGTCACATAAGTGGTTCTATCCCTTACTTGAGGAATTCAAACGGATAATTTAAACGAATAGTTTTCAATCGATTTGCATTAGCTAATAACTATAAGTTATTCGATGCAGTAAAACGGACATTTATTAATTGCTGGGCCACCCTGAAGGTAATTTGGTTTTAATTTGACTATAAAATTCGAATTAATAACGCAATGCGATCGATTTCAGTGGTACAAGCAGTGAGCGCGATGTACCGTACAAATGATGCTATAAATGGATTGTTACTTATTTTATTGATAGCTTGTTAGTTCAAGGATTTTGTTATAAATCTTATTTACTATACACCCTAAGTTTTAACAAGACTAATAACAATTACCCATTGGATCATTCATAAACGTCGATGTAAATAAAAAAGAAAAAAATATCCTCTTCAAACAAATTAAAGCAATTATAGTATCAACCACAAATCGTTTGATGAATGTTTGATTAACAACAATCTAACTGTCAAAAACTGTTTGCGTGGTGGTATTTTCACACCACTTAATTAATACAAGAATCGTAAGATATACGTAACTTCTTTCTTTTTCAGATCATAATTTCACTGCACGCGCAATAAAGACTTCACAGTTAATTGTTCTTGCCAAATAAAACAAAGAACCGGGTAAGTAAAACTACAATCTTCAGAAGTACTTTAATTAAGATGAACAATATGAAAACTTAATTTGTTTCTTACAAATGGCTCTTCCGCAGAAATCTGACGTAAATAATAATTTAAGATTGTGTTGACGGCTTAGTGGTTGTTTTAATTTAAAAGCTAATTTGTCTATGTAACATGGAGGGGTATTTGCCAAAAGCCGTCGGCTATTTGGATAGCAAATGATGTATCTTCAAACCGGATCAACTTGCAGATAACATTCGATCCGATACCAAATAATACTACTTTTCTTTGATAAAACAAACACAGATTTGCATATCGATTCGTTCGGGATCAAACGGTTTCTTGATTGTTGTCATGTAAACTTGGACTGAATAATTTTGATACTGTATAATAATGCTTTATCTCTCTACGTAGGTACAGGTTTTTCATAATCTTGTAGCTTCTGACATAGAATTATGCTGTAATGTAATTATGTAATTTTAGTACAAAAAATAAACTAAAATGTTTGAAATTTTAAAATAAATAGATTATCACCAGGCGTTCTAATCACACTATTAAATTTTGCTGTTTTCTTTTCAGATACTGCAACTCTACTTAGGGAGGGTGAGAATGCACAATTTAGAGAGATGGCAAATCTCGAAGTCTAGTAAAGATTTTCGCTGATGCAAACACTTTCAATATTGTTAGTTTGTGAAATCTCATATCATAGATATACCCCAAAATAACTTCTAGGTTTTTAACGAAATCTTAAAAAAATCAATAAAGTATTTTTCAAGTATCAAGACAATTTCATTAAACCACCATTTAATCTTCGGTTTATTTGTTAAACCAGAGTTTTGATAACTAATAGCTTAATACCACGGTTCGTCGACAAAGGTGCCTGGCTTCTCAGCTCCGTCTTACGTCGGATGAGGCGCCGCGCCGTTTAACAAATATATGTTATTAAACGCTTTCGAGCCTAACAAATAACTACCGGTAACAATAGCTTAGCTATATTTTTATTTCGTGTTCGATATTCAAATTAAATGCTTCGCAAACCTTGGTTTTCGAGCTTCGAGATGAGAGATTCGTTAATAGCTTTCTCGATGAAAGATGGAAAGTTCTACTGATCCTCTTTAAGTAAAGTGCTTTTGTTTATTTAATTCATATACTACATTTTATGACGGCTGTCTTATTAATTATACCTTCTCCTCTTTGTAATAATGTAGGTACAAGAATAAGATTTCTAATGAATAAAAATGCTTTAACGTAAATGGCTATTAATTTTGGATTTACTTTACGATTTTTGTGTTTAGGTTCTTCAAAAACTATTAAAGTAATCTCAGTCGTTTAGATACCTTGCGTAAACTAAATATGGTATAAACATATTTTTATTATTTTTTACCTATTTTATGGAAGCTAAAATAAATAACAAAAAATACTAGAAAAACTAGAAGGAACCGCAGCGGATGTCGTAAAATATCCATTAGCTTAGCGCTATTAATATAACAAGCCAAAAAGTAAATTACCTACCTAGTTAATAGCTTAAGCTTTTGATGACCCGTATGGTTCATTGGTTACCTGACTAGACTGCCATTCGAACTGTTCTGGGTTCGATTTCAAACGAGGTAGAAAGAATGATGAATTTTAATAACCGATCTCTGTCTGGTTGTGTATGTTATAATCATATAAGGTGATCCACGGCACACGCATAGAGTTAATTCGTTCATAGTTAATAGAATTAAGTTTTATTTCAGTAACTTTCTCTACATGATATATTAGATTGAATTTAATTTTGGTGTAGATTATAAAAAATGTAAACAGAAATATTCAATTTTATAAAAATAAAAAACAAATGACAAAATACGTTAGTTAAAAAATAAGTCAGTAACACGAAATACAAAAATAAACATTGAATTAAAGTCTATAAAAACGCTAATTAAACGTCGATTTACTTTCTTGCTTTAATAACCCGTACAAAGTCGCGGACTTAAGATATCTGTGCCTTATCGATGTGAACCTTCGATCACTTAAGCATATCATTAAACGGAGAGGCCACCCATCTAGCGCCCCACGCAGCGTCCTCCGCCACTGTGACGGATTCCGTACCCGCCCCTCATTTGTTATACAAATTTTATACTACCCTCCGAGCTAAACCTCAGTAAACTTTCGTGCTGCCCAAAGAAACAATGGATGAAATTTCACCGTAAACGTATTTATGACCCTCGGCAGCTTTTACAAATCTGTTGAAATATTATATGTAACATATCTACCGCTCGACCTTAAAACGACTCTCGGCTCGTCCAACTTTGAATTACAAAGATGAATGCCCCTTAAATAACTTCCCATTTCTAGACAGCTACAAATATTTATTGGACGTCGTGCCTCGTGGCATGTATTAAAATGAAGTGTTGTTTACACGCACGCATTCAATAATGGAAGTGCAAACAGTAAAAGAACTACCGATTCACATCGGAAGGTAAAAGAAATTCCATTTAATTCACTATCACCTCAGGACAGTATGCAATTGTACGGATTGTACAGCAGTCGTGATTGAGACGGCAGAAATGGATTACACAGGCCAGCCCCAGGGTTTTGGGCTAAGGTATCGCCCCTTGATTAAATAAAACTTCAAGTGAATGTCACGCCCCCGGCTCGTTGTCTGTCTTCGGCATATTGCACGGATCCATACATCGAGAAAATTTTCTTTCTTTAATTCGGACGCGAAATAAATATAACGCTTATTTATGCATGATTCTCACATCAACATATTTCAACGTAGGCTTTTAAAAAAATGTTTTAAGATGCAAGATTACTCCGAGAAGGAACTATTGTAAACACTTAATCATAGTAATTAGCAAAAACAATGCTATTAATGACTGTTTTACCCATTTTGTCCGAAACAAGAATTAGCATTGAGAAAATGAATTAAATAAGGAGACAACTGGTGATTTTTTGCAGTATCTTCAGAGACTCGCCTATTAATATTCATTACGCGGAGCAAGTTGTTTACATATTTGCCATACAGAAGAAATGGTTCAGTGTTTTCTGTCCTCGGGGAATGGCAATCCTCATCAATTAGTTGAAGGGTAAAGAGCTATTTGTCTGCGACTCTACATCAGTCACTGACCACT
This sequence comes from Lerema accius, assembly GCA_001278395.1. Classification (NCBI taxonomy): domain Eukaryota; kingdom Metazoa; phylum Arthropoda; class Insecta; order Lepidoptera; family Hesperiidae; genus Lerema; species Lerema accius. The sequence continues at coordinate 162,523 of LGAG01000797.1, forward strand.
ATACAACTGCTAACTTCAACTTCTTCGCAATTTGTAGTACACATTATTGTCGGTTTCTTTATAAAACTTGTTCCTCTTCTTTCAATGTAAAAATATCTTCAATAACTTAGCTGTAAAAAGGGAAAAGAAAGATCATTTTACAAAATTGTACATAGTAGAATTTGAATATTTTTAACATTAAAATTACTGAATTTCGTTCCGCCCAAAATTATAACGCAATAAAATTCCATGTGCGTAGTATTTTATACTAACCTAAGAGCAGTTAACGACATTTCTAGGCAACTCATAATTTAGAGGCGAGAAATCTATTAACTACGCCCAGCACACCATCTCGCTCCCGAAAGGAATGATTTAATGAGACTATCTCACGCTTTTAATCTCAATTAGTTCAAGCAACATTCTAATTTGAGCTTGCAGTATCGAGTTCCTAAAATATAAGCCATATGAATAATCAAGATGGGTATCTCGGTACTGCTATTTTATGCTATCATTAGAAACTTTATACTGTTAATTATTCATAATTATTACAACATTCAAAACCAATAATTGAAATATCTAATTTATTCAATTACATTTCTGCTACATATCATGGAGTTCTGTCGTTACAATGAGTCCAAATTTTCCAGGAAATAATAAAAACAGTTCAGTTTATAGATATACGAGTAAGATCAACATCAAAGTGTTACTTTGTACTATTATGATTGGAGTCAGACAGCTCCTATCAATACCCAAACACAACTTAGCTCAAACCGGCATAAATCAGTAATCAGACAATAAACTAGTTACAATAGGAACATACGTAAGTCAGTCGTATCGAGCGAGAGGCTAATAAATTCAGAGGATTGACTCGGCGAGTAGTGAGAAGTCGTACATTTACAGAAGCCGCCAGGTTACAAGAGCATAAATCTAATCGGAGTGTCTTCGCCCTCTCGGTTCATGAATGGCCGGGATATGAAGGATGACCGGGCATTACGGCAAAGCTTATACGCGGCATGTCAACCGCGGCCTTAAACAGGACATTTTGACAACCAACGATACGTGAATTGAAATATGAAAGAGCCTGCTACGATTTCGACTGACGGGGAATATGGAGTATGATAAATAAATGACAATTAACGAGTAACGAGTGCGCTTTGGGTTTCATGATTACAATGAGCTTGAGAGACTGCCGATGTGAAAGTATTTATTGTTATAGATTTATTACACTTTTTCCTGATTCTGACTTTAAACAAACCATACATGATAGCAATGATGAAAAATTGGTCAAGTATGCTCTTCTATTTAATAATAAAAACTGTTTGCTACTGCAGAAATATTAATTCTTAAATCGTTGCAACGATAAATAATATAGTTTTTACTATTAAAAATCCGGTCACGAGATCTTCGAAATTCATATTTTTTATGGATTTCTTTCGACAGGTTGACGTCGATTCAGCGGCTTTGAGTTGAAGTTTAAAGCCTTAGAAAAAAATACAATGGGATTATGCAGCCCTAATGGTGCTCCGAACATGGGCATTAATCTCATCATACAATATTGATGTTTCCTAAATTTATAGCCTAAGCTTAAAGAAAATCTCAAAGTCAATATGACTTATTAATGTGTGAAGAAGCTCACCTCTCTAAAGAACGGTACCTCGTTCATTAGTGGAATATTCTTCCATAGAATACAATTGAATGTGATCGTCAAAAACTCAAGTTATGATTTTAATAAAACTATGTATTGATGTTTCTTCGTTTAAGACGTCAAACAAAAAATAATTGTAAGCTATATGAACACGATTTCCAGGACTTTCGAAAATACCTTACATATGAATGAGAATCGCCGTCAAGGGTACACGGATTCCATTGATGACGTCTCAAAGTTGACTTTAATCTGTTTAGAATCTGCAGGACATTTATTTTCGAAGCACGTTCCGGTGCTGAATGAAATTTAATCTGATTCGCTTACGAATAGATATATTAACGTTTTCTTCAATGAATTGTTAATCGTTGAATAATTTACTGCTTCTTGTTTATTGTTCATTGTATCTTCGTTTAGTGGGTCGTTCATTAATGCGGTGTCATGTTCACACTCGAAACGATGGAATTTACTATTTATAAATACTGTTGACTTAATATTTTAGCTGGCTATACGGCACGCGCCTTCTCCTTTTTTATGCTTTTAAGTATATAAATTAGCAAATTTAATTGCTTAGTCGCGTGTACGGTGAATTTTGCCCAAATATTCCGATCTTCCACAGGCAATCTGCTGTTAAAGAATAATATTGGAATCAACTGGAATTATACGTTCTTTGAACTAAAACAAATGTACCAGCAGTGATTTGCAGTCATAAAATGAGACTAAGTCAACTATAAACGAGCACCTTGAACCAAGCGCCGCCGATAGATTCAAGCTATACAATCGTTTGTATGAACCGCATGGCGCTTAAATCTGCCACCTGCTTCAAGCTCGTCTATGACCAGGCTAAGTCCACTGTCAAACTGAATTTCAATTACCTGTCTAAATAAAGTAATATTTCTCATTTGAAAGACGAAAAATAATTCACGTTTTATCGTATGGATAAATAGGTACCTATATACTTGATAAGTTTAAATGAAAATATGGATGAATACCTGGCGCTTGATACGCGCATATACCTTCGTACAGTTGGGCGTAACGATGGTGTCTGTTATAATTTGCATCGTATCTTAGTAATAAAAGTATTTAGTTGGTAACACGTGACGACAGACGCTGGGGGCCACTGTCGGGTGTGAAAATTATGGCAATTCTGACACCTACGAGGCGCTAACTGGTGCAACCCTGCAATTTGCGGATGAGAGGTATCAACGAGCTGCCGGCTAAGCTCTGTGCTCTTTGCCGCTTTGCGTTTACAGCGAAAACATTATGTACCTACTGTTTGTGTCCTATACAAGAAATAAAGATAATATAATAGTACCTATTGCGCAATCAGTTCAAGAATAGTACTGACATAGCATTCACTACGATATTCATCCGTTTCAATTACGCACCTATTTGATCACTACTCAATCAGTTAAAGAATACGACTGATATGTCATTCGCTACGATAAGCGTCCCTTATTATCGCTGATTTTGTTTCTTAAAAGTGTTTTAGAATAAATAGGTCACGGTTTTCAATCCCACATTTCAAATATTATAGTAGTACTAGTAAATTAAGGAAAAAAACATAAGAAGCAGGTTACCTTCTCAAAATTAGCATCTTTCATGTTCTCATGTTTTTTTTTTATCTTATTAGGTTACTTGTGTACATATACGAGTATTAATGTTTGACTACGAAGTCTTGTGAAGATAAGGATTATCTCAAAATTCAACAGAATCACTTCCCATCTTTTTATTCGTCGACAAGTATCTTACTTTTCGCCAAAAAATGCATCGTCGTTTAATGTAAAATCTAACCCACCTAATTCCCAATAGCTCACGGCTACTCCACATTGGGCAGTTTAGAGCGGAGATTTTCCCGTATCGATAAGCTTGAGCCAGCTGGCAGAGAGCTGCCGAACGCAACCGTGTGTAACACGGTCCGATTCCAACTCGCCTACCGATCTCTACAACCGAACATCCTCTATAAAACAATGGCCGACCGAACAAAAGGAAACAACCGATCGATTTTAAAATCAGCCCTGCAATCTCCGCGCGGTGTAATCTTACAAATATTTATTATATGTCAAAACAATATGCCGAAATGGAACGCTTATTGTGGTTTTTACAAATGTGTCTGGTTTGCTTGGAGCGCTCGTTAGCGTGAAGTACGAGGCATTGTGGGGTACAATGGAGGGCGGGGCAGCCTGCGGCGCCTGCGCACCGCGGGAAAATGCTCGCCTTCCATATTTAAATCAGGGACAGTACCTACGACGAATTCAAATGTTTCTATCAACTAGTGTTTAAATCTGTGTCGTAAACGTCTAAGCAGTTATAGTATATTATACCTAGTATTTTCTGTGTTTCAATTCAAAGAATTTATAGCAATCTAAGTATATAAACACAAAATAAAAATAACTGAAATTAAGTATAGATGTATATTAATTATCTGAAACCTGGCAATTTGCTTGCGGTAAGGATAGATCTTAGAAAAACTGATCTTAGAAAAACAGTAGTATATTTATAATATAATAATCAACAAGTAAGTATTATAAACATTTTATATCAGATATCACAAATTAAAACAACAAATTAATATTTAAATGTTGCGTCAAAAAAACCAATCAAATACCTTGGCAAGTTAAATATGGATATTATTGCCTGGATTATAAACCGAAAGCAGGCTACTTATAAATATGATACTCAATACCTTTCCATTAAACTGTTTGGTTAATGAGATAAAGATATAAGCACATAATATGCGTCGGTCCCGTTAATTGCAACGAGTATGGCGCGTGGCGGTCGTCTCGCAACCAATCTCATCCTGCCACAGTTTTACGACAAAATAATATTCTTTAATTATAATGGAGCGTCTTGAGGTAAAAAGGCGACGCACGCGACATCTGTATTAAATTTTAATGGAATTACAGTTGCACCTGCTCAGTGCGAAGACCCGTCAAGAAGAGTCGATCACTGCGTATTGGGTTCAAGAATCCACTGGCTATCTAATTATATGTCGCAACTTGCAATTACATATTCATTTGAAATGGATCACTTCTACTCAATTTATTTTTCGTAATTATATTCTATGGTTAGTTTATATTTCTATCACTTTATATATAGAAGAAAATATAAAATTTAAATAAAGACAGAAATACATACTTGAGATATCAACTGCTTTTCGTTTTATTGTACAAATTAACAAGAATATTTCGTAAGAACAAACTTAGCGCAGTGACATGAAGTATAGAAATATTTTAGTACTAAAAAAAAGGTATTGCATAATACCTATAAATATTGCTTACGATGAATCATAGTAAACCATAGTGTAAATAAAGTTAGTTTTTAATAACCATTAACAAGTACAAAAAAATATCCGATGCCAGGTTTTTGATGTTCAACACCAGTTTCACATTTTGAAAAATTGTTTTCATACCATATTGTAAAGATGTGAATATATTTATAAGTTTCTGTTAAAACATACCTTGGATAATATTCTTCAAACTACATTTTGCACCGACAATTCATCGTGCAACTTCAGGTCGATCTAATAATTTTCCGTTCCATTACACCCGCCCAACTACAAAGCGTAGTAACTACAACTGAAAAGAAAGTTGACCAAATACAAAGCTCGTGAAAGTTCGACTTGGACATCAAAATTAATGACGAGATGTTTAAAACATATAAAAATAACCCGTACACTTACGCAATTAACAGCTGAGGTAGTAGGCTGACCATTACAACGGCCACAAGGCCCATTCTAGTTACCGTCACGTTGGATAAATTATATAAAAATACGCACATTCAGACAAGGATGGCAATATATAGATCGGTGTGTAATAGACAGTGATGGGTAAAGTGGCAAGGGCAGGTGTCACGACACATCTGCTGGTCCCCACACGGGCACGTGGCTCAACCCTCTAAACCGACCTCTACGATCAACTACAGGAAAAAGTTGAGAAATCTCTCGAATCTTTTAGTTAATTACTTAATGAGTTAAAGTCCTTGGTATTTAGGATAAGTGACTTTTATCAAATTTATAATACTTTATGTAGTTATGTCTTTAATCATCTGCAACCACTTCTGTTTAATTTGTTAAAACAAAGACACACAACACAACAAGAACAAAGGTGGTCAGTTTGAACGTTGCCGCGTTGGGACAAATTCAATCTTTAGTATATATATTTTTTCTATGATATTATGGGCATCACAACTATTTGTAATAGTAAATAATAGTAAATGTATTGGCATGTTCACTGAGAAAACTAGCAACAATCAAGCGTGGGCCTTTGTGTAGTAAGGGTGGAACTTTTACGTTAAATTTGATTAAGGCACGTGCCAAAAGAGGTTATCTTTGGTAGTAACATATATGCGACTTAAGACGTCGAAGTATGTTAGAAAAGACTTTTAAGAATATAATTAATAATAATTGAAAACAGGAATAACTTCATAATGAACTTGTTTCTCAAATAAGACTTCAACGAAATCACTTTCCACGTAAAGATAATAAATACATTTTGGTGTTGCTCGATGTTTGTATAAAAAAATCTTGTAATAGACAAACTCAATTGCTAGTTTTGAGTTCGATTCCTGATTGAAGTAAATTTTATTGTGACAACGCACAAAATTATTTTGACTTGTCATTTATAGTCTTATATCTATTTTTATTCATGTCTTCACATCATCATGGAAATTTTCAAAATAATAATTAAATTTTATATCAAGCAACGAGGCCACAGTATAGGTTATAAATGTAAAGTAACAGGCATTTAATTTTAAAATAAATCATACAAAATAGGACGCACCTTGCAAAGGACATGTTTGGCATGCCGATAGGATTGAAAGATATCGTTTTCATACAAACCGCTATAACATAATAATTAATGAAAATTTTCAAATTGGCTTATTTTCATCACGTACTCTTTTCAAACAAGCGTCCATTTAGGTAATTGATGCCGGAAAGTAAATTAAAGTATGTTCAAAAATACGGCGCATTAACAAAATTAAGCAGGCTTCAATACCTAAAAATAAAGAAGTTTTGAGATACCTGTAGCATCAAATTTATCTTTCTTAAAGACAGACATCAGTTACCTCAAATAATTGTTTCCTTGTTAGTTATAAATATGAAATACGAGTATACAACGTCGTCAATTTTTGTACGTTTTTATTCAATACTCAATACCTTTTTATTCAACAACTGTCAATTACTTTCCATTTCAAAAAAAGATCTCTTTTTTTACATTTAATGAAAATAAAAGAATGGGTTATAACCTCAAAGGATTGGTGTTGACAAAGAAGAAAAATTAGGTAATATTAATATCGTTTAATCACTTTCACAAATACAAATATTTTTGAGTACAATTGAGTACTCTAGTGATGGTAGGTCCCATAGAAGTTTTTGATCAGTATTAGAAACAGGATCGATTGGCATCAAAAAGCTTTTTCGTTAAAAATTTGCTATTTCCTTGCTAACTGTACATTTTTTTGAAAATCTGTGAATAGGAAACAAAAATCCATAAAAGATTATGGACAGTCTCCTAAGACCATTTTGTTGTAGCTGCAACGAATAAGGTACTTCCCCTCACTGCCCTGTTCAAAGTTTCCACCCTATATATGTTTCTACAATAAAAACTGCCTGCAATAACAAACAATAAAAATAAGTAAGTGAAATTATTAATAAATGTTATTTATAAATCTCCCCACAATTATTTACTTATTATGGTCAGCTGTAACAATAAATAACTATATTATATTTGTCATCATGTGATATCCTTGATGATTATGTCTGAATTTCATAAACGACTGTGACCACTTACCATTTATTAACCAATTTGCTCGTTTGCCGGCTGTTAATATAAAAAAATAATACACAGCAACAATGCGACACATACCACTAAAAGCTTACAATAATTGCAAGACACTTCCAAATACTTATCGCGATGACAGCGATGTATTGAAACTTGATTCGGCCGTACTTTTTCTCGTTGGTACTGCTACTGTCAACGCAGATATTCGATTTTATCACTGTATAATAACATTATTTTGTACTTCGCTTGTAGTCTCGTATAATGTTATAACCCCATAATACTTACAAGAATTACCTTTAGAATAAGTGTAGGGACTTCCTTATTACTATTGCAACGATACAGGGCTTTTTAACCGGCTTCAGAAAGGAGGTTATCAATCGACAGGTATGTGTGTTACACTATTGAAGCTGCGAAATATTCATGTACAATAATCCATTAATGGTTCAAGACACATATTTAAAATTTTGTAAATGTCTGTAAGTTTGTTTGTTCATAGATTTCCAAACCAACTATTCCAATTAAAATATAATAATTTTCTTTACTTACTTATATTGCTTTTATATTTACCATAGGCAGGTACATATGCACAAGCAAAATAGTGATCTTCGTGATCAACAAATTAGAATAAATGTATGAATTTTAGTTCTATACTTAAATATTGTTGTAGTTAAATGCAGTGATCTTTTATGGGGCTTGATGTACAATTTTATGTCTAATTACCGCTGAATTGAAGCTGATAATGTAACTTGCTTGTAGGATTATTTAATAAGTTGCAGGCAACAGTTAATATCTATCCAAATACATTAATTATTTTGAATTTTAACAACTACTTAAGTTTATTTTTAATATTAACAAGTGGTAATATACCTACTTTCTATCCCTATAAACATTAACACTAAAACACGATAGAAGTAACGTAAAGTAAGAAAAATATTATGGAGGTACCATCGCATAAAACAGTTATCGATAAAGCTTAAAATCCAATTTAAATGCATGTAATGCAGGGCACATAAAGAACGTTCGGTGAAAATAGATTGGCCATGAAAAATTCATGTGATTTATTAGACTTAAGTGTGCTAACGAATGAACAGCACTGCGGGAAGTAAATAATACGTATTTGTGTGACTTGGTACAATTTATTAGGACAATAAATAGTAAACAGTAGCAACAATGAACCGCTTTAACAACGTGTAAAAAGCCTAACTTACTATTATGTAATGCTAATGAATGTTGTGCGTCTCGAGTTCTAGATACACGATTGAAAATTTTAAATTGCATGTCATAAATAAGATATTTTATGTCACTAGCACTGATATACTATGACAATACTATTTACAATTCCCATAATTTGATGACAATGAGTTCATCATACTAAAACATCGTGTGCAAGAACTAAAATTATATTATTGTTATCTTTCATAAGGACATTAAATAACCTACCTGTACCTAGTAGACGTTAAAAAAATTAGATAACAACTTCTTTTCAGACTATGTAACCGTCATACAAAATGTACTTGTGACATAATATTCACATGTAATTATTTTTTTTGTTATTAAACGCACTCTTTTATTTTGTAACAATATGAATTACACTGCTCTTGTATTATTCATTATGTACGGTACAAATTATGTACGGATTCTAGTAAGAATAAATATTAAGAAAACGACTCATCATTTAGTTGCCAACCTAAGTACAAAATATTGCACGCATTTTAATTTTAATCACACAGTTTCTAACACCTTAAAAATTCTCATAGCAATATTTACATTGGTAACTTTGTAATGCTATAAAAGGCACTAAGAATTATTAAGACTGTGTATTATAATTTATTAACAATGACATTTACATTGAGTATATATGTATATGTGTATAATATATTTATTTGTTCAAAAAATACATTGATGTAGCAAACAACACGCGGTATAAAAAATACCTATCGACTTTGTTAAAATAAATTATGGCTCTGACTCTAGGGCAGGTAAGTCTATTTTAAGGTACCTAATACATTCACGTTATAGTCACCACACTTCAAGATTTTTATAAAATTTAGTTACAAATCTCTAACTATTTCTTGACTATTTATAGAAAATTCTAAGCGCCTCATGCTTTTTTATTAATATTTAGTCATAAGACCTTTTCATGGCAATTGCCTCAGCGTTTTCAAAGCGCCTGACTAGGAAAGGATTTACATATTTGAAACTATGCACGCAATATATCCGTAGGCGCTCTTTGCTTTAAGAAAGTTTATTTCTTTTGATTAGTGTAAAAGATGATAAAGTAATAACTACTGAAATACGAAAAACAAAAACACGATACAGACCTACCTACAGTTTTGTAGTTATACGTAACTAAAATAAATCTAATAAAATCTATGAAAAACTAAATTATACGCGTGCAATACAACAATATCTGCTGGTACATAAAACTTTTAATTTTTAATGGTCACCTTAGTGTAGGCACGCGACAGGAGGTATCAAGACTCGACGCATTGACAGGTTTCCTAAACGGGAATGAGACGTAGCCAAGAATGCTACTAGGATTAAAAATAAACCCTAACAATTACATGTCAACTTGCGAGTTTTGAAAACGTAATTATTTTATTAAAATAGATTAAAATTAATCTTTTAATTCAAATACATAACAAAGTATAATTTGTAAGTTAATGATAAACAATTTATGAACTTTTATTTTCTCAAGAACAAACAAATAGACAAATATATCGACTAGGTACGTGAATACACGAGTATTATACCTACTACATGAGTAATAAGGTGCACACGTGGTAATGAATAAACACCTAATATGACACCAAATGAAAGTTAAATAATTTTTAGTAAAACATTTTGTCCATCAAGTAATAGATATTGCGTTGTACGTATATAGATACGGTAAGATTTAACTACAATGCACATTAAAAATTAAACAGTCTGACGATTTTCCGCTGCAACTCGTAGATGTCGCCGCGACGTAAGACTTCTGAAAATTTATTTGCCTTGTTTGCATTGAATTTGAGGATCAAGCTAGACTAGCGCAATCTTGAATTCACTCGCTTTATATGCGGTGTCAAGATGTGAAAAGGTCTCTGACGTTATTTATCACGACATCCATTGTCTTCGTCATTCAGTACCATACAAGTGAGAATTTGCTCGCGTTTAAATCCATATGCATTTAGTTACTTCTTTATGTATCGAGAAAACAATGGTGACACCCATAGAAGGTGCTACTGAATACGAAATGTACACTTTATTGAACATTGATGCTCGTATCGTCTTACTCAAGTCCGGCCTTGAAAAAAACAGTAGGTAAAGGTAAGAGTACAATCAACTTGACATATTCCTCGATCATGAAGTAAGTTTGATACAATCGTTAAACTTTATCAAGGAATTCACCTAGCGCCATTGTCAAAGTTCCGTTATGCTACTTACTTACTATTATCATCACGAGCAGCATAGGTGAAAAAATACCAAATACGAATCATGATAAGCAACCCAAGTTCATCCCAACAGTAACGCAAACCAGTGGGTAACTTTAATTTGTAATCCGATCGGCAGTGACTTGCAAAGACTAAGAAGACTGACTCCGTTGACCCCTTAGCCTAGTTGGTAGTTTCCCTGTGAAGCGAAGGGTCCCAGGTTCGATTCCCGGCCGGGGCAGATATTTATGTGAAAGTTAAATGTTTGTTCTCGGGTCATGGGTGTTAGTGATGTGTTATTTGTGTTGTACATGACACCCGCAACATGGGACTCCTACTGCGGAGATATGTGTTTTAGCGTTTAGCTTTAACCAACTATGGTTACCTGACTCGAT
>LGAG01000797.1:174085-216157 GCA_001278395.1 Lerema accius
TAGCTATAACCAGCTATGGTTACCTGACTCGATCTCCAGTCGATGCAAAGATTTATTATTTAGTAGCAACCCGTGCTCGCTTCTGTAGGAACGTATGTACAACAGAGTAACTTACAAGGGTTAATTTTTGTTTACAATCGTTGCGACATTACGTGTATTGCATTACATTATTCATCAGGCGCTGAAACACAAATGTTCAATTAATTCCTGGTGATTGTACAATGCGTATTAAATATATTATATGACCTTCCCCTAATATATTTGCCAAATTTCAACTAAATCTATCCGGTCAGTCCTGGCGTAAAAATGTAACAGACATACAGACAGAACAGTGAAAGTCACATTCATAATATTTGGGATATTATTATACAGAATAGTTTTAGAATTAATTAGATTATCTCAAGATTATGTAGTGCAGGGATAATTAAAAGAATTTTAGTTAATTTTGTTAATTAGAAGAAAATAGAGAAATATATCCGGTGACTAATAAAAGATGAACTTATGTCTATTAAATATTAAATATTACAAACTATAATGGCTCGTTAAACTGAATACCGATATAAGCTAAAGAAATAAATAAGTTTCGACGCGATATTAATTACGTGTATGTAATTAGAATGCGATATACGAGAGAAATTTGTAGCTACCGTGAAAATCAATTAAGTGAACATGCTTAAGGTGGAGCGAAGTTCCCAGGTTTGGATCTAAATGTGTTAAAAGTAATCCATTTAATTTTTCATTTGTTCAATTTAATTAACGTTGCGGTATCAGGATTATTTTGATGTCAATAAATGGATAACGGGAAGATATAATTATCGCCCGTTCCATTTATAACACCTGAGGTCGTTACCGACGCGTTTTTAGTAAAAAAAATACTGAACCGATTCGTTTAAAAGAACATAGCACCGTTATTTAGTTCATTAGTCAGTATCATTCTATTAAAGCTATCTGAAATATTAGCAGAAAATCGTACTTTAGGTACGTAATCGTCGTTACGTAATTGAACTTATTTCTCTCTTTATGAATTGAATGGCAAACGAGCTTGCAGTGTTACCATCTACTGCTTTCCATATACATCTATAGCCATCAATTATGTAGGTCTAATAGAACAGGAGGAACTATGTCTGCCCAAAAGATTTGAATACAAATCTTAATTCTAATCTACGAGTAAGTATCTACTTGAAATAATTTAAAGTTTAAACACTATCTTAATCAGCGCTCTTAAGTCTTAAAGTTTGACGATTATGTTGCTGCATATTTTTTCCTTGCAGTATGCTTTGATTTTTAATTTGAAACAAGCGCTAAGATCATTCCAATTATACTAAATGTTTATCGCTGATTGAAAGACAGTGTATTTCAATCCAGTCGGTATTGTAGCCGACTGTCCTAATTGGAGTGTTAATTTTGAGGCAGCTACATAAAGAATATATTCCTTTCTTGCTCTTTATCTTAAATTAATCAGGGATTAAATCGGGTGCCACAAAAAATCGAATTTGCGATGATTAGAAAGCAGATGTCGTCGCTAATGAGCAGCTAATATTAGAAATGTTTGTGGCACGAACAAAAACAACTTGTCGACATACATTGTAATTAGGAGTGCTTATTGAAATCCCACATTTCTATATAATCAAGGTAAGTTAAAAAATAATTTTATTCCTCCTCCTGCTTGTTGATAGTTTGTTAAATTTTTTTAAATTGATTGATTAATGTTTTTCTATATTATGTTAGGCGTATACCAGTCCAGGTACGTTATCACATACTAACCTATTTATACTATCATTATAATACAAGCGTTAAGCCGAAAATAATTGTATAATTTTGATTAAATTTTTCGCGTGGTTCTGTCATAATTACAAACACATAGAATGCTTTGCTCAAAATAATGGTCACGAAACTATGGAGTAGAAATAATAAAGATCCAGTAAGCTTATTTCATCAAACTACCACAGAGAATTTACTTATACCTAGTGTATCTGTATATATTAGTAGAGATTAAGGAGCATTTCAATCTAAACTTTGACCACAGTATAAATCAGTTCAATCACTTCGCCATTTACACGAAATGACTACTTAAATGAAACAATTTCACTTTTACCCACGAATTCATTTCCTTCATAGGTAATTCCATTTACTTACATAACCTTAAAGTGGTTAAAACCTGCCTACGTATCTAAATTAGTAGGACCCCAAGTCGCACAGCCGCGCGTAAGCAGTACCTAATAGCCTAGTGATATGAACGTTAATCTCCCGAACAGGAGTTCCTGGGTTCAAACACCACGGCACGCATCTCTAATTAAAAAAAATATGTGCGTATACAATATTAATTACCAATTGCTACAGTGAAGGAAAACATCATGAGGAAACTTGTACACCTCAGAGTTTTCTATAAAGGTGTATGAAGTATGCCAATTCGCACTCGGCCAGCGTGGTGCACTATGGCCTGTACCCCTCACACTGTGCGAGGAGACTCAAGCCCAGCAGTGGGATAGTTATGTGTTGCGATGATGAAGTAGTCCCGCTGTTGCTCCTCAGTCGTTTGAAGGGTTACTATAGAATACTGTGCTTGTGCTTTCTCGTTTTTCAGTCGTACAAGTCATGCCTTTCATTCAATTATACATTCTATATGTAGTAAAAATAAAGACGTTTACTGAACGGACTACGTCGTGAATGCAGAGTGATTTACAAGTGCCTTCGAAACATTATTCAAACTTCCTTTTTAATTGTTACAATTACAAATCCTTTCAACTTCCCTTCGACCGTCAATCCTAGTTACAAAGGCAATGAAACTAAATGCCTTTGATGTTTCAAGAATTGCTAAGAACACGCATATGTACATTCCTTTTAGTAATAATTTGCGTCCAGTGTCTTACAATTTGGTCGTAATAAATTGGTTAATGATGGGTAACCGTTATCAGTAACCAATAATAAGGGAATAATTTAGTATTTGGCGTATAGGGATAGCATAGAATACAAATCCCAATCCCATGCAGTAGACTAGGGGCGGGATGTTATTAAGAATTTCACTATAAAAATTTCATTAAAACTCGATTGTAAATCTAATCATAATGACAAATAATGTCTGCAATAATTTACATAATAATACTATGATCTTTCATAACATTACACTTTTTTTGATACACAGTTGTAACATTTACTAATTAGCAGACTAGGGTCTAAGGTATCGAAAGAGGTAACAGAAGCCAGATTCAGGAAGGCTTCCTCAAGATTTCCATTTTTCAAAGCCATGTGATGCAAAATACGTAGCGTAATATACTCCACTGAAACTGCTCGAAGTACTACGTACGAGTATTTCATTATTGGTTGCGGACGAATTATTGCGGCTAGACAAACCTCGTCGGTCTATCAATATTGTACGATGAACGAACCACGCCTTGCATATTGTTTCCGCACGATTACCCCACCGCATAATTAATCATTCTAATTTAGGAAATGAGGTAATTTCTGCATGAAGTTTACACGTATATTATTCGAACGCAATAAACAATACAATATTTTTATTGATAGTTGATGTTTCGAGAAAAAAAAATCTATTACTCTCGTCTTTGCCATTGTAATTTTTGAACCGTTGTATTCGGCACATAGTAACAATGTTTTTAAATCAAAATACCTGAGCACGCCGAAAATCGATCCTGAAACCTTCCCTCATTATGCAGTAACTATAGAATTGAAAATGTTTTAATAAATAAATTAATTTAACACATGCAATGTGAAAAGTTTATATCTCAAAAACCGTTTTATCAAGTACCTATACCTACAGAAGTTATAGGAAAACCTTGTCTATCGTCTCATTTATCAACGAAATAATTAAATTAATATCCAAATGATTAAATTACTGTGAATTTAGTAACCACAAACCACATATTCCTAAACAGGCTACTAAAGTAACTTTCAAAAACGAATTGACAAATTGCGTATTTATCAAGTCTAGTTTTATCAAAATCATACCTTGACCTGGAATTTCTAATTCAAAATTAGTGACCTTGTTATACAAAACCGTTACCACAGCCATTTTTATACATTGACACTGTTACCTTGTTACTATGCCAATTGAAAATTATTGTGAAATGGTTGATTCCTGGGTTGAACAAATATTAGGTAAGTATATTGAGATAATTTCAGGGTCCTACCAGCTAAAAGGTTAGGTTTTAAAATGTAAAAAAAACAATAGTATTACATAATAATGAATTTTAAAGATAAACTATCGTAAACAGTGAGACATAACAGATTATCGAGCAATGACATAACTGATTAACCCTAAACTACGATTGGCCTAACAAACACTTAGTCGATTTTTCTTGTATTTCTGTCATATTTTGGCAAGCTCTACAAAGACTACAGCGTAGACGGCTGTAGTAGTTTCAGCATATCAAGTGTCATTAGATCCATCTTTATTATGGGAGTGGAATAGGCTGTATAATAGGATTTGTTTTTTTATTTATTATTACTAGTTAACTTTTTAGAACGCCAAATCTGTACTTTATTTTATTCATTCTTAGACACGTTCTTGAAGAGAACAATAGAAAAAAATAAAACCATAAAAGTTAATTGCCAACTATTCGTATTATTATGTAATTATTTTATTACGGAACTCGGTGCTTAAAATTCTGACATGAATTTTAACTAACACGGCCATGAGAATGACATGACGATTAGAAATGGATTTGACCCTACGAGTACCTAAGGCAGGGTATTTTATCTTGTTTCAACATATTTGCTTTGATGATTGATATTTACATTGCCACAAATAGCCAACATTAACATAGGCTTCTGTAATTTATTCCCAGTATTTGTTTGAATTTGGAACAATTTGCCCAATAGTAGATATTTATTATTACGTTGTTAAATAAAAGCGGATGGAATTAGGTGATAAATTCAGTTGATATCTTAACAATCATAATATCATCATGAATAATAATGGTGAAATTAAATTACAATGTAAAGAATAAACAAATTTTGCATATCAACCAAGACAATAGAATCTTTGCAACGACAACCTACATCTAGAGAACGACCCTGTCTTTGACATAGTTTTATTTTATGGTTGCGAAAACAAAATTTTGCAACGACATTTTGCCGTGCGACTATTTGGTCGCGCTAATTTGGTCGTGCGACTATTTGTCTAAAGAGATAATAGCTCTCATGACGGTCAAGTAACATTAGTCTTGCTTGTATTATGTACACTTACACTCCAATTTCATTGTCCAATTTGAAATTACCGACAGTTTAATGATTTATATTATGTTCATTTGATAAAATAATGTGTTATTATATTGACAAGTACAATAATTTAGCACCCGTGCGATCTAATAATGTGTTTAAGTACAATAGAGGCCACGAATTTTGTCGTCATTATAAAGTTAGGAAGGTTAATACTATTTGGATCAAATGGGAAATTTGAATTAAGTTTTTATCTACCTATCAACCCTCAAAAGGATTTATCTTTGACAAATGTAAATATTACAAAAACTTGAAAGGATTTCACTCCTTTTCAATTAAACCTCTTTTATGAAATGATGACATAAGTAAAAGATGAGATACATAAGTGTATACCTCATTTCTTTCTTCGTGATTTACGAGTAAAAAGTAAACAGCGTTACAGTGTATTTTTTTATTATAATTATCGATTTAAAATAACATAACTTAAAAAAAAAACAATTTTTTTTTTAATTAATGAAATTAATAAAAGTAGTGCCAAGATTTTTTACTTTTTAAATCACGACGAAAAAAACGAGGTACATTAACTATTTAAAAAAACCGTTTCTTTAATTTTTTTTACGTTATATAGGACTTTATAGGACTTTTAAAGAGCTCTAATAGTTTCCCTAAAATGTATCCATTACAACTATTACAATACAAACGGGCGGCCGTTCAATGATTGATATTCATAGGCCGATAAGGTGCCTTTCTGATAAACCACTATTTAGTTACAAGTGCTTAAGGAGATAAACCATGTCTAAGTGGTAATAGAACTGCTTGTCTTGTTCAAAACCAGTTTTCATTGTCCATGACACAGTGGTAAAATTTACCATTTTATTACATTTCCGTGCCTTATAGATCACTTTTTAAAGTCATAAAACTTTAGTCTTAATTGTAACCAGAATATATACATAATATGCATATAACATTATGCAATGTACACGTACGTATTCCGTTAATATTTATAAGTTAGTATGTGAAAAGTTCAACTTCGAGCCAAGTTTGAACCTTTCTAAGAATATTACAGAAACTTACGACTTTGATATTTGACGCAGTTAAAGTTAACACGTAACTGAACTACGCTACTCGGGATTACTAAAAACTAGGTAACAAGGTCGGGTTATTGTTTAGTAAAAACATTTTTTATTTCATACTAATTCACTACGATGTACATTTACACAATTAATGGTGGAATTTACGGCGGATATCCTTCTGTTAATTATTTTTATATTTTAATTAGGCCTAGTTACGCGGCTACTTATGACCTAAATTATATTATGAGTACTAATTACCGATCTCTATTTAATTAACTTATAGACGACAAGAGTATAATTTTAATCCTCTCAGTTTTATACCAAGTGAATATTAGACAAGATTGATATAATTTCCAATAAATAGTCGGTCTTATCGCCCTAAAATCTTTTACAGTCAATTTAAAAGACAAGGGCAGTTACTAAGTACGCAATACGAAAGGACCAAGGAAGCAAATCACATAAAAAATGCTACACACAATAGCCCCATGTTATATCGATTTATGTTGTCAATTATTTCCTGTATTGTGGTTGCCACAAGAACACACACCCAGACGGAGAATAATTTTCAGTGACTATCCTACAAATCAAACCAGGGATACGTTGAATTTTAAATCGACTGACCAGCTTGGTGTACTTTTTATGGTTTTAAGATAGCAAACGAGCTGACAGTGCCACCAATCCCTGCCGCCCATGGAAATAGAAACAAACTTCGAGTAGGACTAAGGGGGGACTGTTAGTTGTTTATTAGCTCCTGTTAGGACTATGGTCTATATCCCTTACATCGTGAAAGGAGTCCCGAGCCAAGTAGTGGAACAATAAAGGTTGTGATGATGTCAAAAAAGTTCAACACACTATAATAGATATTTTATACGCTTTTGAAGCAAAAGAACAGTAGGTACCGTCTTCAAAACAATTGCAATATAATAGATTATGGCGGTATATTTAACGAAAGCTTAGTAATGTAACTTTAAAATATATAATTATATGAATCGAGGTTACACGAGCACTGGATGAACATTAGTATAAATGTATATGATACATAATTGTTGAATTACGAAATAATGATACAAAAAACATCAAAATACAGCCTCTTGTGTAATTAAATTATAATACATTAAGCAGTTTAACTTTCAAAATATAATATACTAGAAGGCTTTGTTTCAAATTATAATGGCTATTACGAGCCTTAAATGCAACATTAAAACTGTAAAGAATCGCGTGATGATTTTATGATTACAAGTCCTATCTAACACTCGTAAACATACATACATATATGCATAATAATTACGTTTAAGTTTAGTTCAATGACAACAAATAATCTATGAAGGATCGTATCACGGGCTGCTTAATGGAATAGAGTGATACCGTCAACATAATTATTATATTTCGTAGGTAGTATTATAATTTGGTGTTAAGAAAGAAGCTTTAAGGCACCACAAGTCAAAGAGGTTATTGCCATAGCTTGAAACGATATCTTTGTAAACTTATGGTACTAGTTCATATTAAAACGACGACAAAGCTGTAAATTTAAGGCTTTACGGCTGTTTTTTCGTACTGATATTTCAGTAATAATAGACTTGGAAAAGCGTAGTACGACGAAAGAATATATTTATTTATTTGGTAACCCATTATGTATATTCTTTTAACTAATAAAGAAATCATTTAAATATCAATGTTGCCTTTGATGTTGCTAATATCCAAGACCTCTTGCCATCTCGTGGTTCGATTGTACATTTGTTTACTTGAAAAAATATTTTACTAAAATAATTTGTGTAATTCACAGTTTACTTTTGTGTTTATATCTTTTTACTGTCGCTATTTCGTTTTATCGGCTATCAAAATCAAAGGATGCTATTGAAGTTTTCACTTCAAAAATAATAAAAAACTTTGAAAAAATGAAAAAGGTAAGAAAACTCTTTATTTGTTTACTTATAAATCAAAACTTAAACTACAAATGCCTTTATTATTTACCTCGACGCATCGTACGATCCTAAAGGATTTTGTCTTTTTGTTGACGCTACATGCGTGACACGAATTCTCAGCTTGATTGAATTTCAGAATATCATTACTTCAAGTAAACTAACAATATTGAATCGCAGCTTTTCTAGTGCATTTCCCACAATAATATCATTTCGCAACCTGTTACGTAATACAATATGGCTCAGCTAATATCAATATCGTCTCAGTTAACAATACAGAGGCTATTATACTGATTAATATAATGTATGACCTTGACAAATAAAATAACTGATCTCGGTATAAAACTTTCGGGTGACTGAATTTTAAAAACTTTCATAGATGGGATGGAATCTTTAACAATCTTCTGGTTTTGGTGCAACTTTCTGAAGATCGAAGGCTAAGGCGGTAGAAAACAGAGTCCTATTATTAAAATACTAATCGAACCGCCCTTGCTTCGCTTCGGTGTATGTTTTTCCAATATGGCTGACCACGTCAACTGTCAGTCACGTCAGTTAGAGAAGTCCTATACAAACTTAATTTTTTTATAACTTTTGATAGAGTGGACTGATTTAAATAAAATAAAGCCTAAATAACGCCCCGAATTCAGAATTATTTATGTACTTATTTCAATAATTGTTCTGTCAAATCAGCCGTTTTTACGTGATGCTCTTTCAAATACAAAGACAAACATAGCCCCCCAAGTTTTATTCTTATTATATTATTATATGTAAAATTACTTAAGTAACGTAAGCTCCTTCGTTTGAAAATCAACTGTTATGCTTTTACGCACTAGATTCTTTACTTCTGAGTGATAAGATTACCTCATAAAGTTTACCTCATTTTAAATGTATGCTATTTAGAATGTGGCACGTCGTTTGTCAGCTGTAAGTGTAAAGAATGTATGATTATTCATTATGGTAAAAATTACAATTTTAATGTGCGTTACCACAGTTTTAAGGTTATGCCCGTTAGGCACGGAAGCAGTAACAGGTAATTAATGAAATTTAAAAGTAAAATATTTAATTTTCTACTTAATACATAGGTAGGTAGTAGGTAGGTACATACTTAACCATAGAGTTGTCACTATGCATTAGCTCACTGTTTGTCATTATGCCGAACCGTACCTACCGTTGTCACTATGCACTAGCACTATGCATTATGCTCTGTAGTATACGGCAGATTTTTGTTCGTCACCTATTTAGCGCAATTTTATGCGATTGCTCTGTATATTCTTTCTTAAGGCTCTGTCCTACTAACCTTAAATTTCTGTTTCATTTCATACAGCAATAAATATTAACTGTCAAATAATAAATTACCGTAAGTATGTAATGATATGTAACAGACCGTATATCATGTTATGGAGGTCGTTGGTAAGTAAGAAAATTAGACATTTACCTTGTGAATAAATGAATGTGGGTGTGTAGGCGTATTTTAGGGAATACGAAAATATTTTTCTATACCCCATAGAAATACATACAAAAAATTACTAAAATTCCACTGTATTGTAAGTATTACGTAAGAAATATTTTCAATCCCCACAATACATTTAAGCAAAGATATTTCATAAAACTTTATACCATTCTCCGATCCTTCCTTGTTTCTTAGATACCTAATACCTAAATGAACCTAATACCTAATACCTATATGCAATTTTTTCTTAATGATAACTCAATAAATAAATTCATAAGGATGAGTTAAATGTAGAGGGTAATTATAAATTTATATCAAGTAGATATTCAAGTATAGGTATAGAGGTAGGAAGGTAAAAAATTTAAGAAATGTTCAATTAAATGCTAATAATTATAAAAATACTGCAGTGAATTGAAACCATTTAGCTACAAGGGGAAAATTATAGATTCCGATTTTCCGTAACGCACTACATATTCTTATTTTAATAACTTGGCAAGTCCATTAACCAATAACTGTCGCGGTCAGATAATAAGAGTATTTTCAAGATAATTTTCCGCATGTAGTATAAAACACTAGCAGTTGCTTAGTCAACGTAATTCTTAACATATCACGTCCACGACGCAGTTATGAACACCAATCAGTACAGTTATTGGCCTTCCGTTGCTTCTCATTCAGTCATTATTATGAAATGGAAACTGAATTGGCAGTGACGTCTATACTACGTACAACTAACTTGAGCATAATCAATACGAATCATTCTTAGCTGCTTATTCGCGCAAGAAAGGACGTTATTAATGTTACTTAAACGATCAAACTGGAATAATGCAGGCATGCACATTTTTGACATTTGGCATAGTTTAAGTTGACATGAAGAAGACGCGCAGAAATCAATTACAAATTACTCAATTCAACAATTTCACCAACATGCCTGTTATAAATAAAGCCACAATAAAATATTAATTATATTATTTACTCAATGTCACGCTTCAATTGTGCGAACACAAAAAAACCTAACACATTATATTCGACACAACTTTTTATGACGTTTTTCTTTCAGGCGCTTGCGCCGATGACAGACGCTTGCATCAATTTCCTTTGCTACGGTGTGTTTATTTCAACGTGCAAAAAATTGTACAGCACTAAAAGATTGATAGGCATTTTGTCTTTGACCTTAATTCATTCACTATTAGCGATTACACCCTATAGCATACCCCACCGATTAATAGCGAGGTTATGAGTTATTACCAACACAAGTGTCGAAAGTAATTATGCTGCCCGAGGGCATTGAGTATGGTTTATCGACTATAGTCTACCTAAAACAAACAGATTGAAGGCTTCAGATGGTTTCCGAAGTACATCACTAATGCTTATTCCCACTTGCAATCACCTATCTTTAAGAACGCGTCTACAGTTACTTAACCTTATCCATCACTTTCATCATCGCTAGGATCGATAAAAACCACTTAGCTACTCGTATAAGCCCTTCGTGCAATGGCACTTATCTATACTTATTATCTTTGTTTTGTTGTATTTGTACCGCTGAGTTCTCCAGATCATTTCAAGTCTTAAACTTACCAATAATTCTAAAAGTCCAATCAATTTACGCCAGTCTGCAGACCTACCAATTAATTATTATTCTAACTAATAAATATCTCAATGTATGTAGGTGCTGCGAATAAGATTAATGCCATAAGTTATTACGTTATAGAATTCCATAACTTTTAAACAAACTGGTTATGTATTTGCTTACTGTACTTAACTACTAATATTAGTGAATACTGCTCTACATTTTACTCTCTCTATTTCATCACGAGTTGACGAGAAATGCATGTCACCAAAGTTGAGATGATGTATAACTAACACACACACTATCATTTAAGCATTAATTATTAAACTTTTAACCTGCTTATATATCAATTATCTTACGTAAATACTGTAAAATAATTATTTTCGTCGCTATTTATGGGTCACTGAGATAGAAGATGCATTTTATTTTAATGCTAGTGGACCGCCCTCGCTTCGATTCGGTGTACGTTTTATGGACTGATTTAAATAAAATAAAGCTTAAATAACGCCCTGAGTTCAGGATTATTCATGTATTTGATCCATTGCTCTGTCAAATCAGCCGTTTTTACGTGATGCTCTTTCAAACACACAGACAAACAGAACCTTTAAATTTTATCTTAACAAAAGTAATCGCCATAACAATAAAGTTCAAAACAGTTCAATATTATATCATAATAATAATAATTTAAGAAATTTAAGCCTATAGATGACACTATAAAGATGTTAATTTAGATTAACGCGAGATCAAAAAACAGATTAATGGTTACAGGGCAGTGTAATAGATGCATTATCTTATGCAACTTCTAACTCCGTACGTTCCTTCATTCGGACTACGCTAATGGTAGGAGAGTGGTAGGTTTTAAATAGTAGGGGTGCGTTGGTAAATATTAGTCTTAGTTGAACCTCCATACCTACTTGGGCGGTCTGTTAACGCACGAAGATTAATGTTATAACATGTAAATGTTTTTTTTTAAATTTAGAATTAACAAATTATTTTAACTACTTAACAAAATTATTGCAAGGTTACTCAGTGATGTGGCA
The DNA here is from genome assembly GCA_001278395.1 of Lerema accius. Lineage (NCBI taxonomy): Eukaryota > Metazoa > Arthropoda > Insecta > Lepidoptera > Hesperiidae > Lerema > Lerema accius. The sequence continues at coordinate 186,313 of LGAG01000797.1, forward strand.
ATTTTTTTTAGTTATTTTTTAATAGGTTTTCAGTGGTTAATATGCATGCAGTGACAGTTTAGTGCTTGCTAGGTTTTGGATCTGGGTTCGAATCCTGATTTTTTTTTTTTAATTTTGTGTTTTTATTTTTCACGAAAGAAAACATCGTTAAGGAAATCTACTTACCCAAAAAAAACTATGAAATGGATTGTGTGAATTTTGAAAATCATTTAACTAAAAGTAGAGGTTCTACTACTTATACCTATTCGTCTCTTTCAAACTCTAATTTATGTAATTATAAATCGGTTTCGTCTTGTTGGTTCAATCAATAACAAAATTGACTAGGTAAATCGAAAAATCGTACTAACAAGTGTGAGCTTGGCTTTGAAAATTTTCTTTTTTCGTGATGGGTTAAACTCTGGTCCAAAGTACTAAGTATAAATATTTATTGCATATCTTTTATTAAGTGAAGATATTACCTAATTTGGGGAGATGACATTTTTTTACTAATTGTTTTTCATAAATAGAATGGAATCGGCTTCCGTTTAGAATGCATTATCAGTGAGAAGATACGGCGAAACAAACTCCTCAGTAAATCTATTCCTTGATAAAAAAAATTACACAGAATAAAAGTGCAGCCCTATTTAAACTACCAAATAGGCACTAAATATTTTGATTGCAATTAATTCGTGTAAAAAAAAATTTGTTAATATAACACCAAATGAAGACGGGTTATTAGTTTGTAATTAATCAGGTTCTATTAACCAATATATCAATTTCCCTATCACAACTAATCGCAAAATGTCAAGCGGATAATAAGTTAATATTGGAAAATGATTAATCTAGGTTTGTGCTTAATAACTTTATATCGCAAGATTCGCAAGTAATGAAAGTTCTCATCATCTAAAAACCTTACCTACACATGTGGTTAATGACATGTCGGCCTACAGTTTCCGGGTGCTATTCTTGACTATTTTGGATATAGCTTTTAGATTAATATTGATATTATGTAGTATCAACAAGTAACTCTGTATATTTGTTTTAACATAAAAGTTGTACGGTTAAAAGCTTTAAAAAAAATTAAAATATATTTCATGTGAATATTACTATTATTTTAAATATTTCCCTATACGTTTAAAATTATGTGAATTTATCCCAAATAATTCAATTATTCCATCCTCATCCATTTTCGACCAGACCATCCACAATTTTTTAATAATAGTACATTTTTAATTTCATCATTTTTCATAATTTCTGACCATTATTCTTACTTCTACATCAACTGTAGTAGCATTTCTCCAACGCTTATAGGAAATTTTAGAGAATACCATCCATTATCTATGTATCTCTCTCTTTTGGTATATATATTTTTCTTTTCTTCTCACAATTTTCTTTTTTCTTTTACAGATCGAGAAGAATGGACGCAAGATTCTTCTTCTTCTGTTGCTTAGCAGGCTTCGTTTCTGGAGCTGTTAAGTTACAAGAGCTGTACTCATGGAACGTTCTGGATTGGAACTATCCAGACCCGTTCTCGAAGCAAATGGCTCTTCAAACTGGCGGCCTCATCCCGGAAAATGCTCTTCCTGTTGGCATTGAACGTTGGAGGAACAAACTTTTCGTCAGCGTCCCCAGGTGGCGGGCAGGTGCGTTTTGAATTTGCTTCATCCATAGAACAACGAATAATACATACATTTGCTGCATCCAAAGAACAACGAATTTTACATACATTTGCTTCATTCACAGAACAACGAATAATACATACATTTGCTTCATCACATTGAGCGATCTGTCAGCAAGTAGTTATTAAGAACTCTTACACTTATCTATCGAAGCCTAGACATTTTCAAACTGGTGGGTAGACGAATAATAAATCAGTCTATCTCCAACCGGCTTTTATTGATACGCTACACTGGCGACGGGAGTTAAAAATAATACTTTTAACGCTACACAAACAACAGTTAAATACAATTACAAAAAAAATACATACCATTCCCTCTCTAACGCTACTGTTATATCAATAGGAATAAAATTATCTGCAACTACGAGTACATTGCTACTTCGGGATAAAAATAAAAAAATTTTTTTGACATAATAAATTATTGTGTAATATTGCCTAAATAATGGGTCTTTCAGTTATTAAAATTCTGTTGACGAAAGACTTGAATTGAGTTAATAAAATAATTGTATTTATACAAAACCTCTTCCCTACATAATTATTCATTCGAAACGAATATCACGATTAGTTTTTTTACGCCACGGTCCGTCTAATTCTATGCATGATAGCAACGTACTGTCCTGATAAGTGATAACAAAAAGTTTTTGTACCACTGATTACGTTATTCATAGCCACATTTATTACGGTACTTAAGTCCAGCCCACATTACTGTTTGACATTGCGTGTATTGTAACTTGTGGGACAGGCTGCGTAGAAAAAGCATAGATTAAAAAAATAGTGATAGTGCTATGGTCAAATGTAAGAATATGAAGGGAAAGGGGAAAAACGTATAAGGTCTAACACGTTTATAGTCAAACAGTCTTACATAGGCAAATACACACATAATCAAATTCATATTAGGTACACTTGAAATTTTAAACATTCTATTATTATAGACGAGTATACATCGCTTTCGAACATCCCTTTTGTTTAAGTGTTTCAGATAAACATAATAATAAATAAGTTACGTCTTGTAATCTTAAATTGTTGTGAACGACAATGCCTAACACTTATAATTCCTACATAATTATAAGTTTTTTGAAACATTTCTCACATTAGTGAACTTCATGTATTATAAAATTTCAATAAAAAACTTATGAATAAACTGTGTAGGTATAATATAACATAAACTTTCAGTTTAAATTTCAAACCTAAAATTTCATTATAATTAACTATGAATGTTCTTCAAGCTTTTAGTATCATACTGATACAACAGTATTATCTGGTACATCTACGATGTTAATCAAATATGAATATCACGTGTTTAAAATATTTTCCTTGAGGTAAATAAATAAATAAAACGCAAGTAAAATGCGCCGCAGGATAAAGTAATCTTACTACTCGATAAGCCATACCAATTAATATTCTTAAAATGTGACAAATTAATTACTAACTTTACCATGTTAATTAATCATACTAAAAGCAGTCCCTTCAATGTAAATTAACTATATTTATTTAACAAGTGTAAAGTAGTTCTATTTCAGAAAGTGTCGGCAGCCTTCGTTCTTGCATAATCTTAGTTACGAAATGTATTAAAAGTATAATAATGACAGGGCGTAGGCCTAGCAAAAGTACCGATAACGGATGTAACATTGCATGTGTTTGGTACACACAAGAAATCAGACTTAGTGGCCAATTGCACCTCATTATGAAGTGTATATCCAACACACTTCAACATGTGGTCACGCCCTAATTCCCACTGTTATCAGTATAAATTGACTTGTATAAGTAGATATTAACGTCGATCATTTATAGCTAGTCACTTAAAGACAGTAGATTTATTACAGTACATCAAAATCGTTTCATTTATGCATACTGAAGTTTGATAACAATTTAAATTGTATAGGCCAGTCTGAGTTCCTAGAAACGCTAACACACACATTTAAACCTACCCACACCTATTTAAAGTTATAACTTTAATTAGATATATGCCCTACGTATATATCGCAATAATATTAAAATTATCACCCATATTAACCCTAAAACTGTCGACAAACAAAAAAAGATAATCCGTATGCGCTATGATTAGAAGGGCGTGCCGCTGCCGGGTTGTATTTCCAGCTAGAAAAAAATATATATTTCCGTTCTTGGTCTAAGCGTGTGTCTGTTGTCTATATGTATTCGTAATGCACCTATGAATAACTTAAATCACTTCGTTCCTAATCGAATTTCCAATCCTACAATATTTGCATACTGCAATGTATCTGATAAAATGCAATATCACATAAAATTCTAGTTGATTAATTTGTCACAAGCATTGGGTAAAGATCGATTCCAAACAGTCATACATCATAATCAATTGCAAAGGTACGATAATCTAGAGCTACTTCTACACGCCCTACTGAACACGAACAGGATTCTTGCATAAATATTTCAGAATCTAGATAAAGTTACGTGGGTTGGAACTGTATCTATTTCTAACAAATCATTCGATTTAACATAAATTTCTTATTCAAAACTAGACAAGTTATCGACTCAGTTAAACGGTTTATTAAAATCGGTACTGTCTATTACTAATAAAAACTTTCTAATACCTAAGTACCTAGATATAATAGCAAGTGCTAATGCATATCTGCAACAATGAATTCAAGAACTTTATTAACACCTCTTACATTTATATCTTAACTATCCTTAGAGAAATTATTTTTATCGTAAAATGTTTCTTATTATATAACCGACTACGCTATAAGGATAATGTTTTTGCGCGTATGTATGTATGTATGTTAACTTCTTTGACATACGAAGTCAAAATAGCTTGACGGATTTCAATGTATGGGGGTGTTACTGGATTCGTCTCCATTATGAAGATGACATTAGCTATTAATTTTGTTAAAATAGCCCCATTTTTTTCTATTAATGATCATTAAATTTAGTTATTCGTCAAAATTTGCCTATGTATTTAAATTTTGTTTTCCTTTTACAGCTAGTTAAGCATTATGCCACTTTTATGGATTAAAACTGATCACAGTACAATTTCGTTGTCTTTCAGGTATCCCCGCTACGTTGAACTATATACCTTTGGATGGGCCGTATGATCCCTCTCCGAAACTAAACCCTTATCCGAGTTATGAGGCCAATGAACTCGGTAACTGTCAGACTGGGCTCAACACCGTCTACAGAATCAAAGCAGATAAATGCGACCGACTCTGGGTCTTAGATGTCGGAACATATGGTTATGGTTAGTATAAATATATTCATTAAAATCAAGGCTTTCTAAAAGTCCAAAACGTACATAACTGGCAGAACCAAAAGGATTCAGTCTGCTAATCCTTTCTTTACTACAGTAATTTGCTACGGATTTACGCCTGATAATACCGTATAGCAAAGTGAATTATAGTCATTGAAGGTTTTCTTGGTTACTTCATTATCTTTGAGCTAGTATTTAATTAACGATTCAAATAAAAATATGCTTTTAATCTATTTTCAGATCCTAACGTCACCAACCTTTGTCCCTACGCTCTAAATGTCTACGATTTAAACACTGATCAGCGCATTCGAAGATATGTTTTTCGTGCAGAGGATATCGTGGCAACTACTTTTATCGCAAACATTGCTCTAGATGAGGGAAACAGCTGTGAAGATACTTTCGCTTATTTCTCAGATGAGTTAGGATATGGACTTATTGCTTATTCGTGGCAACAGAACAAATCATGGAGGTTTAGTCACGGATTCTTTATGCCAGATCCCTTAGTCGGTGATTTTAACATCGCCGGTCTCAACTTTCAATGGAGCGCCGAAGGCATTTTTGGTATAGCCACATCTCCAATTGGTCCAGATGGATTTCGCACGCTCTTTTTCAGTCCCTTGACGAGTAACACGGAATTTGCTGTTTCCACTCGTACTTTAAGAGACGAAAGTAAAGTAACGGGAGCATATAATGAATTCTACGTAGTCGGACCTCGTGGCGCTAACACCCATACTACAGCAAAGGTAATGGACGATACAGGAGTACAACTTTTCAGTTTAATAGATCAAAATGCTATTGGTTGTTGGAACTCAGCACTTCCGCACAGGCCACAAAATATCGCCCTCGTGGACAAGGATGATGTAGGATTGGTGTTTCCCAGTGACGTTAAAATTGATGAAATAAGAAATGTTTGGGTTATGTCTGATCGTATGCCAGTGTTCCTGGAGTCTGAATTGGATTATAGCGATATTAATTTCAGAATTTATACCGCTCCTTTAAGTAAGCTCCTAGCAGGAACAGTGTGTGAACCGACAGCTCCCGCCATAAAAATGAATCCAACAATAAATGATAACCTTTTGAGACAACAGGCTTATTATGGGTCTTCTGTTGGCATGTTACCAAATGTTAATCAAAACTTTTTACCCGGAGTAGTTTCTTCGACCGGCCCACCAACTTTCCCTAGCTACAATGTTCTTCCAGAAACACAAGGCCTTCCAAGGACATCCAGTTACATAAACTTTTCAAATCAGCAGTCGCCGGCATACATAGCCAGACAACCAAACAGATCTGGCACTTCTAATCGATGGCCAATCAGAAGCAGATATCAAGTAAATGAAAATGTACAATAACATTAAATCATTGCCTATCATAATGACACATGTATAAAAGTGTATTTTGAGATATACTTTGTGTACTTCTAAGTAAATTAATAATTACAACGGAGTTTGTAGTACATACGCTATAAGTTGTGATAGCTTATATGTAACTACCAATAGATATAAATTAGTACTTATAGTTTTAGTTAGCAACTAAGGACAGAGTATATGTAGAATTCTGTACTTACAGTTATTGTGGTTACCTTCCATTACTCGATATATTTCTGTTACCTATTAAATTATTAAGTACTTCTAAATCAGTATGAAACATTCTATTGCTTGTAGAAGCTATGAGTATATAAAAGTTCTAAACTTAGATCAAGTTTGTATGCCTTTTATTTCCAGGTCCTTTTTCCAGGAAGGATCTATTATCCTTATTACATTAAATTAAATCTTATTCTTAGTTGATACTGTAAAATATCCTGTAGTAAATCTTGTAATCGTCTTGTATATTTATTGTATCTACTAAATTTGTTAGGTGAGAATTTGCAAGAACTATTTTGTAATACTGTTTTTTAACATTACAGCCCAGTGACAATTAAACGAAAACAAAATGTTTCTTTTGTTATTTAATATTGTAGTTTAAACCTGCCTTATAGAATTGATTTTCGGTGGACAACAGAACTATCCACACTCTTTTATTACTTAGATCCAAAACTATCAAATAAGATTTAAGAACCTAAACGCCTGCTGAATTCGCATAGCATTATGATCAAAAAGAAGATTATTAATCGGGATTTGAATAATGAATTAGGTAGGTTACCCATGACATCCATGCTATGACAGGAAATCCTAGTGTTGAGTCAGAGCTCTCAGAAGTGTAATTTGGCTAATAAATAAATAATCGAGGAAGCGTTCCAAGTTGGATTCTCAAGAGCACAAATGCACTAGTATTTATTCAAGTATTTTTTCAAGATTTTTCAAGTAGATATTAGTAGTAATGGCGCGAGCGTATCGTTAAGTTTGGTGGGATCCGTACATCATTAAAGTATGGCTACATAAGTGAAGATGAATTAACCAAACAAAATGAACATTATGGGTGCTTACTGCTTAGGTACTACTTCTCCAGTCATAAACAAATTTGTTGACATAATTATAGTTTTTACATAGTTATTTTGAAGCTTCTAAGTTCGAAGATAGCTCGAAACTGTTTCGAGACTCAAAATTCCTTCATACCTAGCCAATGTACAATTAGGAAATGGACATGTAGTTCACCTTAACTTTGTAGATATTGAATGCATTTTGACTTCTCATTCAACCTTGGTTAGGTTGCTTCAACCAACTTGCTTCAAGACAATTATGGGGCGTTATCTATTTCGGAATTAATTATTATAAAACTTGTATGTGAGTGTTTTGAGTTCTGTGTCCTTGTTTTTAACTTGCAACAACAGCAATTAACGACAATTGCTGATTATTCGTGAACCTTTTACTGAAAACCGTATCTAAATCGGTCGAAGCGTTTTGGAGACAAATGGTTAATAAACACAAAATATTATAAATAGGTAAATACGATAAATGTTAAAATAAGTAAGTTATTGTAGGAGCGATATAAACTTTTTTTTATTGATTGATTGATTGATTTTTCAGTTTTTTTCAAGTAACCTTTACTTCATGAGATCTTAATAATGACACATAATAAATCCTGAAACGTCTAAATCATCTGAAAGGCAACTTCAAGAAGACAATATTATTGCAAACCTATACAAATGATATGACACCTTAATCCAACTAGATAAGTTAACGTAACATTGTTTATATTTTCTTTACAATGTCTTTTATACCTGTGAAGTTTGCGACTTGTAAATATTACGATCAAAAAATATTTATACAGAAGGTGTAGGAAATTTTCCAGAGAAGTCGCTATCTATAAAACTATTATTTTTAATATTTTTGGATGTTTTGTGAATAATAATGTCAAAGCCTTGTTCTGTTCTGTTAATTAATTTATTTTATCGTGCGCAAACACGTCATTCAAGGTACGTACTGATCCCGTACTTTAAATGAAGCTGTTTGCTCTCTACGTTCAAGTCATAAAGATATAGTTAGTTAACACATTAACAGTGTTAGTTGTAACATAATTTGCTTAATATAATATTTTATCTAACTAGAGTATTGTGCCAAGAATAATCCTCGGCCGTGGATCTTTTAAATCACGACTTATTGCCTTAACGCGGTTACGGGTACATGTATACCTACTTAAGTTAATTGTAAACAAAAATAGTTTCATATTCTAAAGCGTAAAATCGATGCTATTTTAGCGTATCTGAGATTTTTTCGAACAAACATTTACTATTTATTTATCTGCCTTGTGCCTTCAGCTTAACCAGTGTCTAAATTGCGACTCACGTTATGTGACGTTATGGCAATGAATCTTCGCGAAACAAGTGTTTTCTGTTTATTCTAAATACTATTGGCAAAATGAATAGTGTCGAAGCTAAAGACAAAACAGAGGACCCAGTTGAGTACAATCCCTATGAACACAGAAAAGTTGAAAAGCCTAGTTCGTGAGTTTTTTAATATTTTCCTAACATTTAAGTAAAAATAAGAAGCAAATAAAAGTGAGCATAAAGTAAGAAGAAACTAACGGTACAAAATTCAATAAAAACAGTACAGATTATTTGTTTATCGCATCTATATGATTGATGGCCGTTTATTATTCAATCATAACCTCAAGGAAAGTAATTAAAGTGTGAAAGTTAACGCGTGTACTTAATTTTAACCTTATATGAATATTCCAAACGACTATTTCAGGGATTTAAGGTCTACAGCGAATATAATCAAGGCATCTCTAGGTTCGGGGCTGTTAGCTGGACCACTTGCCTTCTCAAACGCAGGTTGGGGAATTGGAATCGTCGGTACTTTATTTGTCGGCTTTCTTTGCGGGCACTGTATTCATATCCTGGTATGTGACACTCCAACAAGTATATTATTAAGTGTAAGTTTCCGACATTTCATAGTGGTACAATGATTGTACCATAATAAATACAACAGTACAATACTGGTACAAAGAATTCAATAAAATGAAAAATATATTTATTACGTTTCAGTTATAGTTCCTCGATAACTCTGTTTATACAATTGCAATATATACATTTAAATGTGTACCTAAGTAATACAGAAATAAAACCTAAATTATAATACGATCAAACCATAACATGTTCCATATAAAATTGATTTCTATCCTTCGTTATTATAAAACTGCGTCAAGTTACTCCAAAGCCAAATAAATACTTGCATATTTAGAATACTTCTCAACATGTTCATAGCTATGATAATGTCTGACTTATTGTGTAAACGACATTATTAAAATGTATTGTAATGAAGTTCGTTTGTTTTGTAATGACCTTAGATTTCACATTCGTCTAGCCAGATAAAAAGTCGGATGTTTTCTCAAACTTAGGTATACGTGAATGACTTAATATTCTGACATAATATACCGGACACCTGATTTTGCATCTTACTTAAAAACAACTGCAAAACGCACGTAGTAGATGTGAAGCCTTCTTTGGCCTCAAGATAACGAGACAAATGTAGTGACAAGTACTGAAAACACCAAGTAACCATTTTAAAAACTTCTAGCGTCATCTATTTTATCACAAATTGAAACAATTTACTTTTCAAAATTATTTTAGGTTTTACTAATACATGTAACTGACTAATCAACACCTTCCAATATAGTACTACTAACATGATCATAGATGTCAATAGTAAGAAACTTTTGTGCTGCCATCTAGTAATCAAGTAGAAAAACTGTATAATGCTTCTTATCACATTTTGTACCACGTAATTTGTGTCGTTCCCTTTTTACTGTCGCTTTTTCGTTTCATAGACTTTTAAACAAATTAAATTAAAAAAACAAAACAACAACAAAAACAACAAAAAAAATATTTCATTTATTTTCAAAAATTAAATTAAAAAATTGGTGAACCCCAAGGATATACACATGTCCTCTATACGTACAACCATTTTTATAACTTTTTGTGCGGCCATCACAGTTCCAAATAACCTAACATATTTACACTGTTTGCATATGCAACTGAAAACATGCATATGCAAATAATGCAATGTCTAGGTAAGATTATGGACATGCTATTAAATCGTGCCTTAAATTACAGGTAAAGACATCTCGAGGTTGCTGTAAAATTGAAAGGAAACCATTACTTGATTACGCAGAAACATGCAAGTCTGCGTTCAAGAACGGACCGAAATTTTGCAGACCCTACGCCAATGCTGCTAGGTATTATAGTATTTCAAAAGCCTCATGGAAGAATAAACTTATTTATAATTTTAGATGTATTCATTATTATTATTACTATTACTATTAATATTTTTAGGTACGTAGGCAAGACGAGACTACGTGTGTGGTTTTCGAAGAAATTAGTTTTGATTATATCAGGTTCATATGCCGACGTTAAAACTTAGGACTAATAATTTCAAAACAAAAGTCAAATGACCACAAGTTACCAGTCTTGCATATCATTATCTGATCTCAAGATTTACCAATCGTCAATTAGTAATCAAAATTCTGCTTTTATTTCAGTGTAATTGCAGAATTCGCATTAGTATCTACATACGTCGGCGTTTGCTGTATTTATGTCGTTCTTATATCGGATTCAGTCAAACAGGTTTGTGGACTACTTACAAAATGCTACCTAAGCCTCTTCACTTGATAATGTTTATTTCTTTTTCAGCTGGTCGATAGATATGTCCCTTCTGTAATTCTACCCATCGAGTACTACGGTTTAATCCTTTTAATACCTCTATGCATACTGTGTCAGATTAAGTACTTGAAATGGCTCGCTATATTCTCACTATTGGCCAACATTTTCTTATTCGCCACGTACATAATATGTCTGTACTACATTTTTGGAAGTCCATTAAATATAGCTGACAAAAAGGTCGTCGGTGACCCTACGAGATTTCCTGTGTTTTTATCGTAAGTAGAAACTTACTTTAATTTAATTGTACTTATTAATTAATATAATAACGATTCTCTTTTAATAAAAAAAATTAAAATAAATAAAGCAACTTCAAAAAAGTTATCTGAACATTATGCATTAACTCCCACAATTTATTTTGAAGTCAGTGACAGTATTGCTGTAGTATATAAAATCGCACCAACCGCGCGACCTCCAAAAAAATTATAAGGCACTAATCCGTTATTTCATACATTTATTTGACTTTTCTGAAGTAATTTTTATTATTTTTATTATTATTTTGTTTGCAGTATGTAAAAAACGAGTTTCTAGTTCTAGCCGCTGAAGGCGGTATAATTAAAACAATTGCAAGACTATGTGCTCCCACTAATAATACCCACTTTACCAAAGGACGACAATTGATAACATAAATCCGTACTCGTAACTCTATATCAATGCTTGCCAAGATTTAATCACTATCATTATACATGCACTAAAACACGTGCAAAGTATAATTGCTGTCTCTATGGTAAAGGAAACACCACTTCTTCCTCCTCTGTTAAACATTTTGTATGAATACTAAGCAGCAATAAGCATGATACAGACTTAGTTGATTTGAGAATCAAATCCTGCAAGCAGCATTAATTTTTAAATTTAAGTGAAAATAATGGAATCACTTGCTTTAAAAAACATGCGAGATATGGCTTGTATGCCTCACGTAGTAAGAGGAAACAGCACAGCAATAGAATAGCAATGCATTACCAATAGTAAAAATAATGTACATAATTAAAGAATTCTTTGTAAACAATGCGAAATGAATGATGACAAATAATAGGTACCACATTAAACTGGATAGTGTCATTAGTTACAAAGTGTTATGCATAACATAACGATTAAAACAAACGCTAAACGCTAACACACTTATACCCCCGCAGTATTCTCTGTGTTGCGGGTGGCATGCACAACACTAATAACACATCACTAACACCGATGACCCGAGAATAAACATTTATCTGTCACATAAATACCTATCTGTCCCGGCCGGGAATCGAACCCGGGACCCCTCACTTCTCAGGCAGGGTTACTTCACTACCAACTAGGCTACGGGGTCGCGAATTATTATATTTTCCATTCCAAATATATTCTCTTATATATGTTTCAGGACAGTAATTTTTGCAATGGAAGGTATCGGGTTAGTAATGCCTGTAGAAAATGCTATGAAAAAACCTCAGAATTTTCTCGGTTGCCCAAGCGTACTTGTAGTCGCCATGATAGTAATTGTCTTCTTTTACTGCACTTTGGGAATGTTCGGCTACTTTAGATATGGCGATGTTTTAAGAGGTTCTATAACCTTAAACTTGCCTATTGATGACTGGTTAGTAAGCTTTATTAATCAATAATCTTTATTTACTAACTTAATTATTATCACTTCATTTATCATATTCATCATTTCATATTTACTTACTACATTCCTTATTGTCTTTTTATGTATCATTAATATTGGTTTTCATCCATGGATAGTCTTGTTTTTAAATACGTTATTGTCAACTTCTTGCAGGCCAGCTATATGTGCAAAGATATGCATAGCCCTTTCAATATTCTTCACATATCCTCTCCAGTACTTTGTAGTATTTGATATCTTCCAAAAGCATGCAGAGCCTTACATGAAAGATAACTGCAAGACTTTAACGTTAGTTGTAACAAGGATAATCGGTGTATGTTTTTGTGGTAAGTTTAATTGATCGTTTATTTAATATTACTTGACGCATTTAATATTTTATAAGTAACTAGAAAACCGGGCAGACGTTGTTCTGTCACATATTTTATATCTTATTTTACATCTATGATAAACATAAAATAGGATATAGACAACCTAGATTGGCTAGAAGATCATGTAAGTGATAAATGTCAATGATAATATTAGTAGTTGTAAATACATTAGTATAGGGAATTTGGAAGTTAAGACTGATACTAACAATCCTGTTAGTAAATATTAGTAGTCTGGTTAGTGACCATTAGAATTGGTCCCAGTCGAAGTTGTTAATGTAATGCAGTTGAAATTATTATTATATGAAATGAATTATATTATATGAAACTATTATGGATATAGTAAACTTTAATCATAAAATAAACTTTAATCATAAAAATGTTTTGCCTATTTTTTTTCAGTCGGTATTGGAATGGCTCTACCATTATTGGAACAGATAATAAATCTAGTTGGCGCTTGTTTCTACTCAATTCTTGGACTAATGATACCTGCAGTCGTAGAAACAGTACATCGATGGTATCATCTTGGGAAATTCAAATGGGTTTTCTGGAAAAATCTATTGATCTTGCTCTTTGGCGTGGGAAGCTTAGTATCCGGATGTACAGTCACAATCATAGATATAGTGGGAATACTGTCGAGAAAGAATGAATAAAAATGTTCCTAGCTTAAATTAAGTCACTAGCTATCTTAACACATATTGGCGAAGCGATGATGAATTGCTTGTTATAGTAGGTGTAAGATTTATATGGTTAAGTAGTTAAGAAAAATACACTAATCAAAGATAATTGTAGGCATTTTACAACAGATAACAGTCAAAGATATAATTGTAAGAGCATGTTAACATTAATTTATGTTACTATGACGAATTACATATTGTTTGAGTATGGTCGCAAAAATTCTTCAAAAGAAAAGATCGGCCCAGATCATTACTACTAACAATGATTTTAAAACAAATACATAGGATACTTTTTTTTAAGACCCATTGTTTCAGTATAATTAAATGCATTATTTTAAGTATGTTGTCTTTTATTGGCCAATTTTCTTCTAAAACGCTCAATTTAGCATTACAAATGATTCATTTAGAAATATATCATTAACGTGAGTTGCGAAATGCGTCACAGAACGTTAATAAGTTGTAAGTAGGAATGCCATTTGTCCGGAAATCCCCGGATTAGTCCTAGTTTGAAGAGCAACCAGAAGGAATTTTCAAAAAGTATTCGGGTAAAATCTGGACGCGTTTTCCTGGTAAAAAATTAAAATTTCGCCCGGATAAAACTTGGACACTTTTCGTTTCAAAGTAATTCTGATTAAAAAGCAAGAAATTAAAGTAAATCTACACAAATTTTATTTAGAAAATCTAGGGAAAGTATCGTAGTTTTGCGCAAATGTCCGTGGTTCGCCAAATTTTTGTCCGACGATGACGAATAGCCGATGGTAGCCCTACTCGCAGGTATAGTACCTTCAGTTCTGCAGTTATACCCATTTACAAGTAGTAACTGTTAGTATTTAGCCGCGGAACAATTAGGACTTGTCTAAAATAAAACTCCAACAAAAAAAAACATACTGAAGAATTTATTTGTTACATTCATAGGTACTTTAGTTATCTTCTTTATCTTAAAGTCAAACAGAATGATCATAGCAATAGAACAATTATAATTATACACTCAGATTATAATTCAGTATGATAATAGGCTTTAGTTTTGCGAAATAAAACAGCGATTTATTTTTGCGGTGATCTCTACCAAATTGTTGAAGAAATGTTGGTGTTGATTAAGTGATTTAAATTAATTCAAAATGGAAAATAAAAAGGATTTGAGCTCTGAAGAATATAATCCTTTTGAACATCGACAAGTTAAGAAACCTAACTCGTAAGTACTTAATAGACTTGATATTTTCCTCAATACATACAGCTTATGCTAGATACAAATTACCTTATATTTTTTCTCACGAAATTACTTAAATAGAATTTATATTGATAAACTTATGAGTAAATTTTAATGCAAGATAAGAGATCGCTTATCTTCCTTACGTATTTTAATATAAAGGCTCTGTTGTAGGTACTGGTAGCTTTCTTACGTTTTATACCCACGTAATATTTGGTTACAGAGATATAAGATCCTTGGCAAACTTACTAAAGGCGTCTCTTGGATCTGGTATCCTGGCAATACCACTGGCATTCGCTAATGCAGGTTGGGGCGTCGGCATTGTAGGAACTGTGATCATTGCTTTCGTTTGTGGACACTGCGTCCATATATTTGTAAGTGTATTAGCAATATTATTAGTTAAGATTAAGACCCCTTTTTAATCTTTCGTTAGGTTAGCTTTGCTCTTATTATGTATGTATGTGTAAAATTCTAAATTCAATTGGAGATAGGTACATACATTTTGTATTTACACTATATTAATTTTACATTCTATATTATAAGAAGGTCGGGCAGAAGTTTTCTGCAACATATTTTACTTCTTATAGTTTGGTCAATTTTATAATTTTTTCACCTTAAGTAGTAAGTTTGGTTGGTCCCCTGAAGTATCTTGACCATCAAAAAAAAAATCCAAGCAAAATTGTAACCCTAAGTCATACTTTGTTTCTCTAAATATATTACAAAATTTTTATTCACATTGGTCCAACCATTTAGGATCAGTTCAGTAACAAACACGTACGCTAAGAGTTTACATATTAAGATTTAATATTGCACAGTATTACGAGCGTTGCAAATCAGTAAATTGAAAATAATACACACCGATCACATAATATTATTGTTACTTTTCTTCTAATACCAAGAATTTCATCATCCTATCGATATTAGGTATACTCTTCTAGACGTTAAGGTGACTAAAACAAATATTTTTAAGGTAACTGCATCTAGAACATGTTGTAAAGCAGTGCGAAAGCCATTACTAGGATATGCCGAAACATGCCAAACTACATTCGAGATAGGACCAAAGCCTATACGACGATTTGCGTCTACTGCTGGGTAAGATATAGTGATAATAATATGTTCCTTGAAATTTACTGTATTTTTTCAAATTTCTTACTTTTAATCATTTTAATAAACATAACACTGAGACCTTGGTTCTGCTACAAACGCTTCAATCGCGATATTATCTACAGACACATTTGGTACTTTAATAAGTTTTATTTAAATCTGCACTGATTGATAAAGTATCTGGACTGAACGTTGGTTTCCTAAACTGGAGTTCATGAATTCAAGTCCGGTACACACCTCTAATTGTCAAAAATTTATATCCACCCATCATTCATCCATCTATCAGCCTTTAGAGGTCCACTGTTAGACATAGGCCTCTCCTAACTTTCGCCACTCTGACCGGTTCTGCGTCTTTTGGATCCAGTGGATACCCGCTGTCTTCTTAAGGTCATCAGTCCACCTGGTCGGGGGGCCTCTTGTATTTCGTTAACTGAGACGTGGTCTCCATTAGAGGACCTTTCTTCGCCAATGGCGGTCGGCCCTACGAACAATGTGGCCAGCCCATGATCACTTAATCTGCCTAATTCTCTGAGCTATCATTTCTGACTTCATCTCGCCATCTTCATCTTTCCATAGCTCTCTGTAAGTCTACGAGCTTATGCATTAGGTCAATAGTGAAGTACCACGTCTCGGATGTCATCACTAGCAGCTAAAAGTTATATACCTAATAAAAACTAATTGTTTATTACTTCCTTCGGTCAAGTAAAATTGTATGATTTTTTTAATTTTCAGAATCTTCGCGGAATTCGCTATGCTCTTTACATACATTGGTGTATGTTGCATCTTTACTGTGCTCATTGCTGATTCCGTGAAACAGGTTTGTATCATTATTATATTACTATAATTAACCTACATCATATCTCATGGTGATTGAACAGCACTACTGTATAAATCATTAAACAATTAACAGGAAAATATAAAATAAATGTGTTAAAGCTAAGACTTCATTAGAGAAAAACCAACCATTAGAATTTATGAAGATTAGCTACGTGAATCGCATAGCGACCACTCTTTTGCTTGCGTCAACCGCCAAACGACTAATCGTGTTGTGGCTAGGGGCTTGACTAAACTAGACTAGAGAAGACGACCATCTATCCTTAGGGGTAGCAAAGCATCTTTTGACAAGCTTCTAAAAAGACAAATTACTAACGATTACTAACTGGAATACCAATATGGTTAACAGGACTAAACTACAGTTCTAGCTTCCTCAGTACACATTTATTAATTAACAACCACTAATAATATCATAAACACCAATCTCTAAAAATATAATAACTAACAGTATCTAATATACAAGTATGCCTAGTCTATATCTACATCAGACCCAAAATGGGGATGAATCCAATGACAACTCATATTTACTCGTAGAAATCTTTTAAGTCGTTTAGGTTTTAGATCATGTTGTCAAAGACATTAACATACATACATAAATACATAATTAGTTACTTACATACTTACGCTCGAAAGCTATTACAGTCTATCTGACGGAGATGGATAAAAACAATGGTCATTCCAAAAATGTCTACATTTCTTTCAATTTCAGCTGTTCGACCGTTACGTTCCAAATGCGGTGTGGCCGGTGGAGTATTACTGCCTTGTTTTCTTGATTCCACTCTCTTTGATGGGCCAAATCAGATACCTGAAATGGTTGGCCCCATTCTCACTCTTGGCCAATGTGCTACTAGTTGTTACGTTCTTGATATGCCTGTACTACATCTTCAAAGACGAAATTACAATATCAGATAAGAAAATTGTAGGAAGCGCTGCTAGATTTCCTGCATTTTTGTCGTGAGTATTTATAAAAATGAAGTTAACTTTTCTTCGTCTTTTAATTGTTAAGAACATTTCAATATGATCTACATGTTATTGGGAACCTACTGATACTTAAGATGTTCATTTATAAATGCACTTGTTATCGAACAATTATTTCATTGAACGCCTGAAAACATTAAATAGTTGTTTCTACGACAATCGTTATGTCAACTTATGCTTTTACATTCGTAACACACAAAACTGTACTTAACTGTACTTAACTGTACTTAACTGTACCTAACTGTACTTAACTGTACTTTAAACCTAATCTTCTGTTACAGTGGGTTTAAAATTACTATGATTTTAATATACTTACAGGACAGTAATATTTGCTATGGAAGGCATTGGAGTAGTAATGCCAGTTGAAAATACTATGAAAAAGCCTCAGCACTTTCTGGGTTGTCCTGGTGTGATGGTCATTGCCATGGGCTTCATCATGGTGCTGTATACCATTCTGGGTCTTTTTGGGTACTTCAGATATGGAGATACATTAAAGGGAACTATAACATTGAACCTACCACTGGACGACTGGTATGTTTTGATTTTTTAAATGTAATGTTTTTCGAAAGTATTATTTATGTATGTCCATTTTTTGACCGGCTCACAACTTACATAGCTTGACGGATTTCAACATGTGAGATGTTATAAGATTCGTCCTCATTACAGAAAACATATAGGCTATATACTTTTTTGTTTAGCAATCCTAGAAATCGAGTAGTATCTTGTCAAAAAGATAAGAAACTTTATTATGTAATAGTAGGGAATTTAACTAAGTAATTTTGTGCTCAATATTGCACACATCCTAGCCTCCGATAAGTATCCTTCTTAATTATGTTCTTATTTTCTTTTACAGGCCAGCAATAGTTGCAAAATGCTTTATAGCTCTCAGTATCATCTTCACGTACCCATTACACTTCTATGTGGTTATTGATATTCTAATGAAATACTTGGCACCTCGTATAAAAGAAAAATATAGATCGATATTCCAAAGTTTAACAAGAATTGCTGTAGTTTGTTTTTGTGGTAAGTTTTCCCATAATTTACACGAAAATCGCTGAATAATTTGTAAACAGGATACCTAATCCTATGACATTTAAGGATTTCTCATTACTCCAAATTATCGGAATAGAAATTGTGAAAAATCTCTCCACTATTGGCCCACAAAGACATGTCTTTGAACAGCCCCAGTGGAGATGAAATAGTCATAGAATGGTAGACAGAACGTTTACATACTCAGAAAGATAATGTTTTAAACAGCTATTAACTTTATCCATAAGTAGATGGCCCCTTTAATTTCAATACGTGTTCCGACCTCTTCTTCCCATTCTTACATAATAATTAAATCAAATTGGACTGAGAGCAATAATTTATACTAGACGACGCCCGCGACTTCGCCTGCGGAAAAGTAGTTTTAAAAATATTTCGATTGGGATGCCAAGTGAACCTACAATCAGGATTTTAAAATTAAATTAAAATGTATCCTATGTCCTAGGTATTCCTGGATAAGAGTTATCTGTGTGCCAGGTTTTAGTTTTATCCGTTCAGCACTTAAAGCGTGAACGGATTATAAATATCCAACCATCTTAACAAACTTTCAAATGTATAATATTAGTAGGATGATAGATTAATCTGTAACATAGTTCGTATATTGCAGGTGGTATAGGAGTGGCTCTTCCCATGTTAGAGCAAATCATCAATTTAGTTGGAGCTCTGTTCTATTCCATACTCGGACTCATAATCCCAGGGATTATAGACACAGTACTACGATGGGAAAACCTCGGAAGATACAATTGGTTATTGTGGAAGAATATTTTAATAGTTGGTTTTGGTATGCTGTGCTTAGTATCAGGTTGCGCGGTCACAATCTCAGATATTATAGATATACTTAACCAGGAAATTAAATAAAGCTTTAAAGTTTGTAACTTGAATTTTTATTTGTAAAATTTATCCTAATGAAGAGTTATTAAAGAGAAACGCCTTAAATCAGTCGGTGTAAACTGTAGACTTCAATACTTTAATTTTACCATCATAAAGATCAATTTACAACAACATCTTCTACGTATAATTTAAATATAACAATTTAAAATTCAGCAGATTACAATGACATGAATTGTAAAGATTAATTTGAATTTAAAATGGATAATTAAAAGTTAAATTTATAAGAAAACTACATTACTCATCTAGCCCTGTAAGATAGGTAAAGCAGATAGTCAATTTTAACACGGAGAAGAATTAGAATCTTAACACTAACAAGACTTGACAAACAAGTTTGATCGCTTAGGTACGAAAAACTTACAAAGAACTTAAAAATGCGCGGAGGGAAGACTAAAAATGTAATCATATTGTAGAATTTCATTA
This sequence comes from Lerema accius, assembly GCA_001278395.1. Classification (NCBI taxonomy): domain Eukaryota; kingdom Metazoa; phylum Arthropoda; class Insecta; order Lepidoptera; family Hesperiidae; genus Lerema; species Lerema accius. The sequence continues at coordinate 206,410 of LGAG01000797.1, forward strand.
AAAACATTCTACCTACGTTTTGGGGCGCCTAATGAGGCTAGTAAACTACGTAGTAAATGCGCGCAACTGTTACGCAACGTGTCACGGACCTGCGAGTCAAGAATAACGTAGTTTTGCGTAACTCCGCATCACACGGAACACGCAAATATTCATTGATGGTTGATTCATGTGATGCACACTATCTCATTATGGTATAACATACGAGTAATACAAACGCTCATTGAGCAATATGCGTTGTATGCTGAATCTATTGCAGATGGAAAACTTTTAAATAGTTTGACAGATAGATAAAAAAGAGGTGAAAAAAGAAAATTCTCATGCGATCACGTGTAATAAATGATTGTTGCGTACGACTGACTTTTTCATTTTAAATAATTACGTTACAGGTTATGGAATAAAGCATAATTAATTATTTCTGTATTTTATCAAAATAAAATAAAGAAAAAATGCAAATTTGAAAAAAGAACACCTTTTATAAACAATTTTATTTTGAATTATAGTCACTTTATAATAACTGTATTTTAAGAAGGTTAGGTAGGTAAGTGTTTTAATAATTTAATTTTAAAGAAGTCATTTTTTATGAGCTAAATCACGTTGTCAATATTTTAATTTTGGCACGAAATGTTTATTTCGACAATTAGACGCCTTTTGGTGAGATCATTATTTACTTCTAATATATTTGTGAACAGTGCCGGTGCCAAACTACGAAAACTATTTATAACCACGGTAATGACAAACAATGCAAAAATAATGTTTAGTATTTGCTGCGAAAAAAAGAACGGTAGAGACACTTTATTCTTGTATTACATTACATCTCATTTTTATATGTATCTAGGTATTGTGTACTAGACGATATTTTTCACGTTATTTTTTACGTTTTCGACGTTATTTTTCAAGAAACGATACAAACGCTTAGTATTTGTATATGTGTCGCCTGCTACTTAAAAAGAAGTCTGCCTTAGTTAAGACACCATAATACATAATAATGCAACATTCGTGTTACTTTCTATATAGCTTGGTCTTAGATTCTTTTCATACAAAGAAACTATTTTTAAGGTAATTATCACCATAACCTCTTTTTCAATCTTCATAATTATACCCCGTTTTATTTCTGGCTGTACGCTACTGCAGCCAAAACGGGTAAAACACATTTTCACGGTCAATTTTAGAAGGGCCACGCCTCTTCTAACTAGTCAGGTAGGTAAAAAACCTACTAACGGAATTTACATATTGGTACAAAGCCAAACAAAGTACAAATGAGGCGCCATAGACTCATACGCAACATTTTTAATGATTTTAAACAGTTTTTAGGTTGTATCTAAAATTAAGAGCTTTTTACTAACAGTAGTTTTAGTTTCTTTCGTCGAGAAGAATGCATTGATAAGGCAAAAATATATAAACGTGATCAACAAGTAGGCAAAAGTAACAGAAATTAACACAGACCCACTATCCTGTAAACAGGGCGTATTTATCATCGTAACTACGTCCATAGTAGAAAAGGGTATCACAGGTATCTAACGATGAATTGGCTGGTTTAGATTAAATAATTAAATACGATTTAATTTATCAACCCTCCAAGTAATGTTTCATAATATTAGTATGTAACAATTATATTTTACGACGAACAGTAATTCAAAGTAATAATAAATATAGATTCATATTTTAAAAAGTTTACAGTTCACTTATTTAAATCCGAATCCATGTAAAATCGTTCAATAAACTATTATTATTTCAAAGCGTCTTCCAATTGTTATAGGACGAGTAATGATGCCAATAAAAAAGATATAATTTGTTGATATCACGACAAGAATACATCTACGATTTCTTTTCGTAAGCAATCCGGACGTTTCTGCTCGCTCTGTCTCGTGACCTAATTCAATCGAATAAAACTGAATTCTTACATGCCCGTGAAACTCAGTGAATTGATTAAACGAGTATTAACTAGTATGTAAAGTTATTCAAAAGATATACGAGAAGATACATTACGCATAGAGATATTGGCAATATATTCACAACAATATAAAGGGGTAATCAGAATTAGTAAGTAATTTGTTTTAATGATAAAAACAAAGATGACTGCTAAAAATTGGGGGACATGTTAACAAAATTAATAGCCAATGCCACTTTCACAATCAACATGAATCTAATGACATCTGTTGGAATCCATCAAGCTGTGTAGGATTTAGGACGTGCCAAAGAGGTGGACATACATACATACATACTTAAGCTCGAAAAACTTTATCCCCCTTGCGCTGTCGGATATGAAATACAACCCCAGAAACTTTTAATAGACCCTACTACGAGTAAACGCGTTTGATTTCGCTTATATAATAACAATGGTTTAAATGGATTAAAAAACGAATTTTCTGATCCCTGATCAAATTTTTGATACACAGCTCTTAATAGAAATTGAACCGACAACCGTAAAAGCTTTATAGCGAATGTGACATTTAGAATTTAGATTTTTTTTCTTAGTACAACTAGTCTCTCTATATTGTGGTACATCTTAATACTTTTCTGATGACGTAAATAAATAGGTAGGTGAAAATAACTAAAAGACATCCCTAATACCATTGTTCGTCCTTCAAACGAAATATTTTAAAAACGACTTTCCGCAACATTTTAAAAATAATTATAGGTGTTTGTATACTACTAGATAGTGTTGAGTCTTTTCTTCAACAGGTAAAGGTAATACAAAGTCGTGATTCGTGATGTATCCGACATCATAATATGTTAAATACCTTATTTCCATGAATGATTAATGGTTTTGTTGACTGCTCATAGTACACGACTTTGTATTTATTACCGTAAAAATACACTTTAATAGACCCCGGTAAGAGGTTAAAACGAGATTTAAGAGATTAAGGAAAATAGTATATTTTATGTCTTTATCGATAGGTATATATGGTTTGTCAAGTTTTGTTGCTATTTAAAAAAAAAGTAAATTTAACGTAAAATCGTTGAAAATCCATTCCCAGTTTTTAACGCAGTTTTCTAAACCTCTTTTGCACCTACTTGAATTAAAAAGATATATCAATGATTTTTAATAAAAATTAAAAATACAAAAAGCTCATAAAAAGCATGACAAAATTTACAAAGTACAAAATCATGTTTCGGAATTCCACGATCGACAACAGAAGATTGGACTTTTGAGTGCAGCGTGGGCATGGTTGCCAAAACCGTACCTACCTAGTGACGGCCACGCGTATCTTATTTATATTTATAAAGATCATCATTGCAAACTAAGAGCAGTCAAGCGATCATTGTATGCGCCGCCGCTCACGATAAAAGATGTCGCGCGCGTAAACGTTACAAACCATAAAACACCATACATAAAACAAATGAACGTTCAAAACATTTCCAATATTTATATTAATATACGGTTAAGAACGCGTAGTGATCATGTCTAACAGTTATAATATGAAGGACTTCAGTTCAACGTAAGTTTTTTATATATTGACGCTCACAAAATTTTGTTGGCTTAAAATTTTTCACTTCATGAATAAACAAGCTTTAGTTCCTTACAGCAGTGTTATATTCATATTATATTGTTTAAAGAATCGACACTAATCTTATATTTGTTTTAACGTGAATCTCATCTAAATTACAAATCTCAGACTCTCCATAATCTCGAAGGTTAACCACTTATCAACTCTGTTAGAGCGTTAAGGTATTAAAAGGCTTTTACTGCTTAAATCTTATTTAATTTACGCGTAAGTATATGTTTGTAATCATTGAAATGTTTGAGAACATTATTTATGGAATGCTAGGCTCTATATTTATACCTATTCCTATAGATATACGCAGGATCTCATACCTTTAAATGTAGCAACAAAATGGTGGAACTACTTTACAAAATAGCTGTTTTTAAAAAAACATTGACTTTACATTATACTTCTAGATACAACATAATTAACATATATTAATAATAAATAATATTTAATATTTAACTTAAATGATGTAATTCATAAATTACTATGAACGGAGATTGGTGTTTTAATAGAAAATCAATAAAATTAAATGAAGTGATTACTGAACCTAAACTTTATTATTGTTGGTAATAATGTCTTATTTTATTAGGACATACAATTCAGTATGTGTACTATTGTAATGTAGATTTTGTCACAACTGTATTTAAACTTAAAACTTGTTGTTACTTTTAGAATAAAATTGATGTAGTAGGTTAAATAAAGGCTAAATAGTTACATATCCAGTTTTATACCTACTTCAAAGGTCTTAAATTACTCATAGCACGGTTTTAAAATAATTATTTAAATATCAAACATCAAGGGTAAATAAAATTAAGTAAAATTTAAGCAAATTTGATTCACATTATTATTATCACTAGAAACCTAGTTCTACTTTCACTAACAATTGTCAAACACGTTCTACTAATTACGATAATTGAACAAATTACGTATAATTATGGTGACTCATAATTGTAAAACAATTAAAAATACTTTTAATTGTACAACTATTTAAGCAAATTACCTACATAATAAGTCACTTTCTGGGTCATCAATAAGTAAGAGTGACTGTGACTTTTTCTGAATTTTAGGCCGCTCACTTACGACACGTTTTCCTACATATTTTACTAGTACACATACAAACAAACACGAATAATCCCAACCTTATTTAGGAGTACCAATAGTAACCTATGGGAGCGCTCATGAAGACGATGTCACCAGAGCAATACCAATTATTGTATACTTAACGAATATCGTATCCAGTGTGAGCACTCAAATCGTAGGACTCCAACATTTACGTACCATTCAAATTATTGTCCATAGTGAGCGCAGCCTTACCATTCACACAACGTGAAACCTTCTTAATGGTATGTTGCCTTCTTTAAGTCAGTTTCCAAACTACTCGTCGTATTGAGAGCATTTAGTAGGCAGTTTTCTTGGTTCTTTTCTCTTCTGTCTTGACTCCAAGCACGTCAGACATTCTTTAAGTGTTACTGAACTTTAGAGACGACATAGAAAACTTAAAATGTGATTCAACCGTCTTTCGTTTAAAGTTAAATAATTATGTAGGTATACGAGAAAGATTGAACTTTGTACCCCTTTTAATATAAAATATGTACCTATATTAATATTATTATTAATTAATTAAACACATCAAATACTCCCAAAATGCGTTGCATATGCAGACTGATTTATAGTTCATGTTGGATCATGATCACGTGGAGTTATCATTGCATGACCTTGCAGCTAATGCTTAATTTGACATTGAGAAGCGAACCTTTAAAAGCGTTGTTTATTTATTTATAACTGCTCCGAATACCACACAATAAACTATTTACAGACCATGTAGGTGTAGGACGCAGTTTTACGGGATTTAACGAGAAGGCGCCAAAAACATGCGCTTCTCACTCTTCAATTATGTCACTGAGGATCGCGAAAGTAAAAATATATTTTACACTATTGACCCGCCCTCGCTTCACTTCGGTATACCTATTACCTGGTAACCAGCGGCAAAGAATTAATTTCCCAAGCGGAAACGTATTCTATCTTATTCAAGCCCTGCCATACAGTTTACAAACATGCGGAGTCAAAATTGGTCCAGTGGTTCCTGAATTTCTATAGTAACTTTATAGAGTTATTATGCAGGAATAAAACCGTTTTTTAGGAGTTAGTACTACTTTGCTTCTGATTTAGACCTGTAACTATTAGTAACTGAAAGCTACATTATTATTGGTAGATAATTACTATTGAGTAAAATAAGAAATACAATGGCAACGATTTATACTGCTTGAAGACATTACAGTATTACTATTTATAACCAAATGACAGTAGGTAGACACGGCAATAAAAAAAAACCAAAGTACGCGACTCAATTATTGGCAGCGAAGGCCAGGGTTATGGGGACGAACCACAATCATTAGCAGACGAATTTGTCTCAGCTCTGCGGTTAGGAATGAGTGTTCAATCATTCACACAACACGTGGTGCACGTGAATGTACTCGTAGTATTAATACGTAACTCTTTTTACAACATGACTGTACCATAAGTCTGAGAGGTACAAAAAAATGTTGGTCAACAATGATGAAAAATAACAAAGCGTTTTTAAGTTTGAAAAAGCTTCTACAATAGTTGTATTTTATTTATCAGCCATTGTTTATGTAGATTGCCAACTCTTGCTTGCTACTAATAGAAAATCGGCAATCGGCTTTACCTATGAATCAAATTACGTATCAAGCTTAATATGTTTTCAAAGTTACTTAATGATTCACTAAGCTTATGTTTTTGACTGTCCATAATAGATTTTCGTTAAAATGTATCATACTCATTATATTCTTTTAATTTTTTCACGTTTTTAAAATCAATTGTCCAGCTTAAATTAAGGGACTCTAAAAAAATTCATTCGAAACCTAATTTTTCCCGAACGGGTCTTTAAATCCAAAAAAATATCCCATCAGACCCATGACGTTTTTGAAAAACCTATGAAAATATATCTTACTATGAAGCAGATGACAAAAAACATTACCCATACTTTAACTTTCGTAGAAAAGACATGAAATACATTTACGAAATTAAGGTAGTCATTACCAGAGTACTTATATTCAAATATACACTGCTCATTCATTGCTATCATTACCATAGCATTCTCATTATCATTGCCATGACTCGTCAGATTGTGTAGACTATAAGAATTACTGAATTAAACCTTATATTGATAAACAATATTACAATACCATTCTTAAGCCTTTATAATCCTCTACCTAATGTCTCAATTGTTGTAAGTATAGTAATCTTGACTTGCGTATATCTCAAGAGTTAAACTACATAGTGTATTCCTGCTTACCTAACCTATTAATAGATACTTTAACTATAATTTGTATGTACAGTTTCATGTGTGTCTATTGATGTACCTATGTAATTTATCGTCGTATGAAATGATCCTCCTTTTGTAAAGATTAAGTAGTAGTTTCTGATACTCCATACTAACTTTTACATGCTATCCCGTGGAAACATACTCACATATCCTATGTTCATCAATGTATCCTACATTATCTTATGGTAAAAAACTTTTTATAAATCGTTCGGTGGTTTTGGAGTTCATTATTTTCAAACAACAATAAAATATTTCCTCTCTATAATATTAGCATAGACAGACGATGTAGAGACACGGAACTTTCATCTTTATTAGGTACAATAAATTTACTGTAGATTAAATTACTGCGAGAGGAGCTTGATCCGTTTATATGTGACAGTCTTTGAGAATTTACATTCCTGCATTATCATCACATGCAACTTACGTCATTACTCACTCCACTTTAAAGCGAATATAAGGCAACTGTTCAAAGAAAGCAATCTGTTTTGGATATTAACCATCTTAAGGATAAATTCCTTAACGTAAAATGTATTTGGAACATTGCGAAATCCACGGAACTACAATTTTAGCACATTATCCTTAGTACAGTAAGTCGTTATAGTAGGTGTTTAGGTTTATTTAACATTACCTCCGCTTACTCAGAAACGCCCTCCCCCGGACAACTGTGCAGAATTACCTACTGCTAATTCATGTTTTAGTTTATTCCTATCCAAAATATCTGAAGAATTTCATCCTTCTGCCACGGATGAATTTATGTTTTCTTCAAAGTGCTCAATTTTACCACTGTCATTCATGCTACAATTGACCGCGTTGCAGTTTTTTTACCCAGTCAATCTCTAAGAATCGTCACAAGCAGTCGAGGTATTTCACCTAATAATAAAGTACATTTATAATACACCGTAAAGCAGCACCTACATTACTGATAACATACATGTTACATCTCATTTACCTGCCCCGTAGTCACGGTAATTACCAATCATAATTCCGTACCTTTTAACTAATCATGGATTTTCCTGTGTTCTTCTAGTGCGGTCATCACGGAAAATGGAGTTTATCCTTCTACGATTTCCATAAACACAATAAATACGAAGTGCAAAGACAATGAAGTGGAAGAAAATTTGTATGATCCGCTGCAAAATAGGAAGCTAGAACATCCTAATTCGTAAGTACCTTACTGACATCTGGTCCAAGTAAATCTTCCTTGCTATTGGTATACTCTGCTGAACTACAGACGAGGTTATGGCATTAGGTTCCCCTGTTTAGAGATAGATGTCGCTAGGTTCTTTGAGAGTAGTAAATCCTGATTGTAACTAAATACTCTTTAGCCGTCATCAAAGGTTAAGTTTTTAATAAAGGTTGCCCAATACTTTCATAAGTTTAGGGCGTATTTTCAGTTATCACTCTTTTTTCGCTCCTTTTATAATAATGCAAGTGTAAAAGCTACATAAAAGTTCTTTTTTTATTTCAGAGATGTAAGATCATTCGCAAATCTATTGAAGTCGTCGCTAGGATCTGGCATCCTGGCAATGCCTTCTGCCTTTAAAAATGCCGGCACATTAGTTGGCATTTTTGGGACCATAATTTTAGGGTACATTTGTACTCATTGTGTTTATTTATTGGTAAGATATTTGTTATTAATTTAATATAATTAGAAGACCGGCCAGAGGACAGACTTTATTCTACAAAATATTTTATGTCTTATAGTTTAGTAACTAAACTTAAGTTGAACCCTTAGTTTTTCAAATCACATACTCCCAACCTTCAGATTTCGAATACTTTAATAAATTATCATTATATTGAACTACTTTTGAACATAAAGTTATGTATAAGACTCTCCAAGAAAATTGAGAAAAGAATCAAGTTCGTCCGAAGTTGCTATCGCTCAGTCATTTATTTACATAAACAACTAACGTAGTTTTCTACCATGGAAGCTCAAAGTATATTTTTGCAGGTTAAAACTTCTCAAGATGTATGCAGAGTAACGAAAGTACCTTCACTTGGGTATGCGGAAACTGCGGAAGCAGTTGTAGCGACTGGACCTCGATGCTTAAGAAGTTCGGCCAAGGCAGTAAGGTGATTATCATCTCTATACCTCAATGTAAAAAAAATACAGGAATTTAAGTCATTTGACGCGTGCCATTTTTAACAAGTTTTTATTTTCAATAGGGAACATGCAATATTTTTAGTTTTGAATTCATTTTAAGGAATTCCATGTAAAATAGGTCATAAACATAGTAAAAAATTAAAACAATCTAATTTATACGGTGGATCGAGAAAGTTATTTGTAAAACTGATAATTACAACACGAAATATAAACTTTTATGAAATATTGCCGTCCCAGTTTAATTACTCAAATTAAATGAGACTTACTTACTAAAAAACTTCAATAAATAAAATTACTCGGTCATAAGAGTGATATTAGATATATTATTATTATGTCTTATAAAGTTTGATAAGAGAGTTACTCGTCGCTAATGACCAATCGATAAAAGACGTCCGAATCTACCTGAACTTGGCCCCAATTGACGAGCTTTCACGAAGTGGAGCGGCCAACATATGAGGACATTGGCCCCATTGCGTCTTCCGTTGAATCATGTGCCATTAATTACTATCCAATTTAAACACGTGCAACTACTAGACGTCTGTAGGATCTATATATTAATACGTAAATAGAAGAAAGGATCAATTATTACCAAAAAGAGTGGAACAAAACATGTAGTTTAGTGTAATAATAAATCTTTGCGTTAACGAGTGTTTATGATCATTAAAGTCAGTTGTCCGTTTACCGACTGACTTTAATAATTCACCTAAGAAAATGGCACACTATAAACTGCGGGCTCTTAGTCATAAACCTAAGTAAAGCATAGAGTAGTCCACAATACTTCTCCTATATAAAATACTAGACGATGCC
>LGAG01000797.1:220518-237058 GCA_001278395.1 Lerema accius
TTGGGTTTATGGTTGAATGGGATAACAAACCTAACACAACGATTTTTTTAAATTAACCCTTAAAAGAGTAAATATCGCCGCAAAACTATAATTTCCGCAAGCAAAGCTGCGGGCAACAGCTCGTATGCAATAATTATGTACTCGTTGTCTTAAGACTGACGAGGAAATAATCTAAATAATATTGTGTAAATAAATTTAAAACATTTTTTGAACTGCCAGTAAAAACTGTTTTATTAGTAAACTACAATTAAACCTGTGATTATCTGAATAATACAAGACGTGTAATTCCGCATAAATTTAGTAGGTAGTACTTAATTAAATTACGCAAACTATTACCTACTTACTTCTTAATAATTATGCGAATCTTTTAAAAATATCTGTATCATACACTGATAGAATACAATATTATCTACCTTATCATAATTTTACTACAATCAATTAACAGACGTATTTTACGGCTTTGACAATCTAATAAAAAATCATTATTCATCATAAAAATGTACAATTTTTGCGAATTCCCATTTTGTTCTTAATCTTTCAATCGCTATGATTAATATTCACATTTTTCAATGCTCATTTAGATATTTTTAGGTATAAATAATAATAATTAAGAATGTTAATAAAAAGTATTACATTAAAATCTTGAAGCTATTTGATGACACCAAAACAAATACAAGGTTTAATATAAAACTGATGTAAAATAATCATAATATTGTAAAAATGTACTGTGAAATAATTAATTTATACATTTTGATATACAAGTAATATTATCAAATAAAGGTTTCTTATTTACATATTATGTTAACCAACCACTTTCGCTTCGAATGTTACGATTTTTTGACACTACCTACCTCACCGTAAGAAAGTCCTGCTTAAATAAAATGTTGCTATAAAGAAGTTGCATTTCTAGAAATACTTATTGTCATAAGTTAACTCAATATCGATATAGAATTAATTTTAAAAGCCCGAAGATGGAGCAAGTAGCAATTAGCGAAAAATTTTACAGAAGTGCCTAAAAAAAGGGTGTTACTCAAATTGAAAATGTTGAGATAGGTAGTAAATATTGAACGGTTCTTCAGCACGTCTCGACGCTTTGTTGAGCTCTATCTTAATTATTGAATTCTACCATACAAGGAATTTAAATCTCTCTTATTAAAGGAATTTTAAATCATCTAAAAGCAGTGGATTATGACACACTGTAGTTTATTAGCACCGTTTGGGGAAATTCTGAAGTTAAAGATTAAATTCCATGATTAAAGAAGGCTAAGCCTAACTATCTAGTAATAATTGACACATATTGATGATATAAATCACACAGGTAATTGCTATTTACAATCAATAATACAACAATGTGACACTATTGGTTTATGTATGTATTTATCAATACTGATAACTGATAAACGTTATCGGTTGTACAATCTTTTCTCTTTATTAAAATTCGTGTCAAAACGAATTTTCTTGTGGATCTGGATAGCCGCACGATATAAATATGGTTAGTAATAATAATAATATTAATATATTTATTATGTATCAATCAAATTACCTAGTCCCCGATTCTGCTAAATTACAAATACTGTAATCGAGTCTCAATTATAATAATATCTCAGCAGAACAATTTGGCACATTTATCATCTATTCATTTAATTTAAAACCGACATTGTATCATTTTAATATCATCGTATGAACACTCTATCGGTTTGGCAAAAATTTATATTGTCTTGATGTGATTGTTATTGAAAGTTTTTTTTTTAATTCATATCGAAGCTCTGTCAATATAATGGAACCAATATTTACAGAGTAAACAATTTGTCACTATGATAATTTAATCACAATTAATTATTTGGAATATCTTGTATTGAATCTTATTAGTAGAACAGTTTAGTTAATTTCGCAGAATCGAGGCCCAATTTAAATAGGCCGGGTCTAAGAACAAGACCTAAGTGTAACTATATTGTTTATTTAATATATTTTTCTGTGTAACTTTCAGATAATCTCTTTATTAGTTGGTATTGGCGGTGTAGCAGTATTAACAAATGTTGTCGTCAATTGTTTATGGGGTAAAAGGTGCAAGCCAAAGCCGAAGAAGCTAGTGACTCTAGTTGATCCAAATGTTAAATATCCACTACCCCTGATAGAAAGAGAGGAACTTAGCCATGATACAAGAAGATTTCGCTATGGTTTGCCGTCTCCTGAACATGTTTTAGGTATACTTTCATTAATATTAATAATAATTTTACTTCGAAATACAAGTTCCATAACACTTCTTAAACTATGTTAGTAATTATATAATTTCTAAGGAACAAAAGGTAAAATAAAGAGGGAAAAAAAACAATTTGATCTATTAGGTACCTACTTACGAACGAATTAACAGCAACCTACATACTAATTGTCCCACCTTCAGTTTTATTTACGGTTTGTTACGATGTTCATGCATGGCAAGAGATAGTGACATAGCAAGTTCGTTTACAATCCCATTACATAAAAAAAATATCTATACTTACAAACTGTTTAATTGTAATCTTAAGTAGTAAACATTAATAAATCGAAATGAAGTCCGACTCTACTAAATTAAATACTATGTCACTGCGATCATTAAACTCAATTATGATTAAAAAAAATATAATAGAGTCAGTGTTCGGAACAAAAAAGTGAGGTAAATTTTTCTTTTTTTACGATCTGACATATGTCACCAATCACGGTCTGCCGAGCAATATACCGGGATATGTTATAATTTGTTATTAACTTTGTTTTTTCCTACCACGCTGTTTTGTTCCGAAGACTGCATAATATTTTTGGTCTGTGGATTAAATTTTATGACAAATTATTTACTTCCCAATACAATTCATTTCAGGTCTACCAATTGGACAGCATATTCACTTGTCTGTGATGTTAGATGATGACCTTGTAATACGAGCTTATACTCCAGTTTCTAGTGATGATGATAAAGGATACGTTGAGTTGGTTGTTAAGGTATAGTGTCGTTAATCCTCCTACTAATATTATAAATGTGAAAGTTTGTAAGGATGTTTGGATATTTGGATGTTTGTCCCTCCTTCACGCTCTGACCGTTGAAGCGGAAACTTGGCTCTCAGATAGTTTGGATCCAGGAATAGAACATAGGATAGATTTTATCCCGTTAACCCCTTACGATGAATGCTACTCTTCCGCGGGCAAAGCCGCGGGTATCGTCTAGTAGTACCATATTAAAACTTTTGCAATAATAGCTGAAAAATGTTTAACAGTCCTCAATATTTAGCTTCAATAAAAGATGTCACTATATGCTAATCAAAGATAGTATTAAATCTCTTTCTGAAAAGGCTTTTACGTTATTAAGACTTTATCATTGTTAGGACTTCATTTAAATTTACCCTCAACTGGTTGTATTCTCTATTATATTTTTTTTATTTTTTTATTATAAGTTGTAAATAAAATTAATCTAAAGACCACTATTTTAAGTTAAATAGCAAACAGTTACTTAGTATGGAAATCATATTTTATTCGGTTCAAACCTATGAATTAGGCACAATCCATGGTTGCCATCCAAAATACAACCACGCCACTTGCTTTCTTAGTCAATTGCATATAAAAATCACGCCAATTGCTATTGTCTATCAAAGTAGGTCATAATTATAAATACTTAAATTAAACATTATCATGAATTCATTTATTCCGGTACTTGCAATCTCATAAGCATTAAAGATTCGTTCATGCTTATCAAGTCATTTATAAATTACTAGACGATACCCCGCGTCTTTGCCCGCGGAAGAGTAGAATTCATCCCAGGGGAACCTATAAACGGGATAAAATCTATCCTATGTCCTATTCCTAGATTCAAACTATCTGTGTGCCAAGTTTTAGCTTAATCCGTTCTATGGTTAGAGCGTGAAGGAGGGACAAACATGCAAATATCCAAACATCCAAATCTAAACATCCTTACAAACTTTCACATTTATAATATTAGTAGGATAGTAGGACAAGTACGTAACTAGATTATAATCGCTCTTTTATATCGCTCGTAACACTCTAACATCACGTACGTGCATGACATAGGTACCAATGACATCTTATCGGAAGATAAATAAAAACCGGTAATACAAAAAACGCCGTATCACTACGTTAATACATGTGCACTAAACATAGACGCGTGCGTATGATAATAATTATTACACACATTAATCATATTGAACTGAGACAGGAACAGAAATCCACCAAAACTTTAATGATTTTTAATTTTTAACTTGGCGATAATCTGCGCATGGTAGCGCTCGAGTAAGAAATTTATACCTCGTTTTTTTCGCCGTGATTTAAAAAGTAAACAATCTTACAGTGTCTTTTTATCGTAATTATCGATTTAAAATTAAGACAGACACAAATAAAATAAAAAAATAAAGAATAAACAATCTTTTAATGTTAAAATAAATTTCTGTATGCTTCTAAATATTTTTTAAAATTAATGAAATAAATAAAAGATTGTTTACTTTTTAAATCACGACGAAAAAAACGAGGTAAGTATAGTTAGTTATATTTATTAGATAATCTTTTTAATATATGGAGTAATAGCCTCTTGCTTGATTCAATCACTAAACGACTCGTGGCTCGGCTGGGAGTTTGAGTAACAGAGTAGTAAATGTAAATCTGCAGATTTCATAATGCCAGAAAAAATATAATTTATGGAAGGCACTGTAACAAAATGTACTAGGTAGGTATAGTTTATTCTCCTTTGCCAAGCAAGTGATTAAAATTTGTATTTTTTTCTTTTTTATTTTATTTGTACTAATTCTTGAAAGGTAACTAAGTAAAAATATTAAGAATCACATTAGTATTTAAATCGAGAAATGTCTTCTATTTATTTTTCTTTTATCATCTGCTACACTTAACCGTAACCTATGTAATTGGGCGTTGTAGGTATACTTCAAAAATGTTCACCCTAATTTCCCTGAGGGTGGCAAAATGACTCAATACTTAGACAAAATGAAGATTGGAGACACTATAGACGTGAGAGGTCCATCTGGCAGGCTACAGTACGTTGAAAATGGAAAATTCTTAATCAAAAAACTGAAAAAAGATCCACCTATTGAGATTAGGTGCAGGAAACTGAATATGATTGCAGGTAAATATCCGCTTAATTAAAAACTCAATCCGTTTGCATTTTTTATCTCTAAATAAAAAAACTATTAAAATTTAGAACATTATTTAAATAATACATCACATCATAGGTAGGTACCTACATACCTACATCATATTTATCAGACGCGAAAAAATAAACATTTAATCATGGTATTCTAAACTAATATTATAAACAGGTAATATTTTTTTGTTTGTTTGTTTGTATTGAATAAGCTCAATAACTACTGGACCGATTTCAAAAATTCTTTCACCATTGGAAAGCTACTTTATCTACGAGTAACATAGGCTATATATTATTTTAGAAAAAATAGGGGTCCGTAAGATATTTCGGTTTTTTGAACCCAAGGTGTAAAAAACATACAACACGTGTAGTAGTCATTTATTTTACCCTATAATATACACCGAAGCGAAGCGAGGGCGGGTCCACTAGTTAAATATAATTATACAATTACTTAAATTATTAACCCTCAACTACCAATAACTTACAGGTGGCACTGGCATCGCTCCTATGTTACAATTGGTCAGACATATATGCAATGAAGCCAACGATCAGACAGAAATGAGACTATTATTTGCCAACCAGACAGAAAATGACATTCTGTTAAGGAATGAACTTGAAAAATTCCAAAACGAATACCCAAGCCAATTCAAATTGTGGTACACATTAGACAGGCCTACTGAAGGTAAATAAAGTGATTTAAAATAGGTACTTGATAAAAAATAGTTTAATCTAACAATTATTAAAAGAATACATAAATGTATTTCGTCAACTGGGATGAACTAGCAGCAGTATTAATTGAACTTGGCAATTTCATATGGATAAGGAAACGATAGTCCAATAATTCGTCTTGAAATGCAGAATTGCCAATTTACCCTAGAGTATCTAATGTAGTATTCATCTGTTCAATTATATTTACGAGCTTTTTCTTTTAATCATTGTTGCATATTTAATTTTCAGGTTGGAAATACAGCAAAGGGTTTATAAACGAGGAAATGATTCGCGACCACCTATTTCCTCCTGGGGATGATGTATTCGTTCTGATGTGTGGGCCACCACCTATGATTAACTTCGCCTGTACGCCAGCCTTAGACAAAATTGGCTATAAGCAAAACCTGCGCTTTACCTACTAATAGGCACTTGGAAAAAAGTTATAAGTATAGCTCCCAGTAGGTTCTTGAAGTAGGCATTCTCCGGAAATCCTCAATCGTTGGGTTTCTCAAGTCTTGGAAGAGCCTGTCAATAAGTTGCCATAGAAACTGAATAAATTAGCCTGAACTATTTTGTATGAATTATAACAGTTTAATGATTCTGTATGACACTGCTTGTTTAATTTATAGAAACAAAGTAATAAATATGAATAAATATTATTTAATGTTTTATTTTCTCATTTATTTACGCCTTGTCAGGGTTTCAGCTTCATAAAAGGGATACTTAAAAGAAAAGAGCTTACGAAAAACGTTCGTATGTCAGAAATATACGAACGAGTATAGTATACCGAGATAATAAATTATTGTGAAAATATGTAACTACATTATACCTATGTAGGTATGGATATTTATCTAAAACAGTAAATTTTCGCGATTACCTAATTAAGTAATACAAAAGAATATCAAATAATTGACTATGGTATTCCATCGAGATGAACAATGACCGTCACACCAATGAGTCACTATGTTAAAATTAAATTTCTTTCGCTTACATAGCGTTTCCCAACAGAGATCTATTTTAACAATTGTAATCTCTCGTCTCGGGCAACGCGCACGCTAGCACCTGAAAATAAACCGCCGAAATAGAAATAAAATGTCATTTCATTCTCACGTTTAAAATGTACCAAAGTCTAAATGTAGTGTTTAATTTCTTTTTCTGTGGTCAACTTAACAGTGATTACGTGAAGCACCTAACAGTACTTATACTTACCTACCTAAAATTCAACCTTTAGTGGTTATCCTACTTAAATTAATTTAACCGTTTCATTGACAAGTTAGTAGCCGGTAAAGGTAAAGATCCTCTAAACACGCTACGCAAGTACGGGTTATTATATCAAGATTATCAAGCTTCCTTCACTAATCAAATATTTTTTAAGATTATACGGAGACCGAGTTTTACAAAATAAAGTAAGTAATGTAATTTATTGTGCTTTCAATATTTAAATTAAAAAGACATCCACCAACATAGGTGTACTTAATTATAGAGGCTGCATTTAAAAAAAAAATACCTGTTTTAAATAATTATTCTAGCACAGTCTCGCTTGACAACAAAAATTATAGAAAACGATACTGAAAGAAAGGAGCCTAGCAATTTAAAATTTAGTTCCTCTTCCGCTCGGTACGTAATACTGATGGCGCGCTCATCAAATTACCTAATTTCAACTAAAATATTATTTATGTATCAGCATGTATATCAATATTAAATTTTATAATGAAGGTGGAATAATTGTTGTGAATTGGAGTAACCTACCTAATATAGAAATATGAGACAAGATTTCCGTTTCATAGATATGCAAGTAATACAAGGAAATTCCGTTTTCAGCTATTCTGCAGTTCTCTGATTCTCAATATTCTACTCTGTGGAAAACAGTCGACAGTAGCAGTTTGCCTACTCTTCGTTCGTTTCGTTCGGGGCTGGGCTACAGGGCTACCCTTGCGGCTTTGTGAAAACCGGAATATTATAAAATTGTGTTGTTAAATCATATTACCAAAATGTATTATTATCCTAAAATCGTGAGTATTTATCAGCTATTCTTTATGTTATGATATCGTTTTAAGTTCATCCCCTGCAAAATAATTAGGATTTGAAGATTGCACTAACAGCCATTAGCAGAAATTTCTAGCTTTTGAAAATCGATTATTTACGAAAATATTTTTAGTCACGTTTTAATGAAAGATCGTCATACAATTTACATTGTAATCGTCACGGTAAATGATCATCGTACCGTGTATAGTTTTTTTAATCATTTTCTAATTTATTATTTAGTTCCATTCGGAGCCGTATGTTGTATCTTGTCAGACGGTTGTTTAATGTTTAGTAGTGATAATTTCCTTATCTAAGAGTACAGTTCGAATTAACGTTACATCAGCAATATTATCGAGATAGTGTTTTGTTTTCGATAGTGAATTGTGAGTGTTAATTATTGCAATATGAGTAACCTTAAAGCGGCAATAAATGACTTTTTTGGAAAGGAGTCGGTACGTATTCAGAAACTTAATTACGGATAATATCATTTACTACTACATGTACAAAGTGTGGAATTAATGGCATTGAAAGCAAATATTTTTAGTAACGATTATATATTCTCATTTCCTTTGTCCTAGCCTGTATGCACACTTAATAGTTATGTTTTCAAGTCTGTTTTCCTTCAAGGAACTAAAATTAAAATCCTTGACCTATACGCATAATTATCTTAATTTAAAACTACCTATTTGAACTTTGTATTTTATAAATGGAACTTATGTATATTATAATGAATTGTATTCTAATACTATGCTCATCAGCACTCTATTAGACTCTCAAATGTTAAAATTTTTTAGGTGTTCCCAATACTCGTTGCCAGTTTAGGCAGTGTATTTATAATCGCAACAGTGCTTGTGAACTACTTTTGGGATAAGAAATCTATGCTCAAAAACAAGAAACTAGTGACCTTGGTTGATCCCAATGTCAAGTATGCTCTTCCTCTGATAGAAAAAGAGGAAATTAATCATGATACTCGACGATTCCGCTTGCAGTTACCAACTTCTGAACATGTTTTGGGTAAGTTTTTACTATTATTCGAAGTAACTCTGATTATACTTTATTGTAGAGTAAATACATTTTAATTCTTAAAAGTTAAAGTTGTACTGTAACATTCAAATTTGTATTCTAATAAGAAAAGGGGTTATATTTAAATCTTATACAGCGGTAACTCCATAATGAATTAATAACTTTTAATGATTAACTTTTACCTGACTAAACGGTAATGTTTTTCAATAGTATGTATCTCCATAGCTTTTGCATACTTGTGAAAAAATTGCTTGATTGATCATATTATTAGATTAGTGTGGTTGACCATGGCCTCTCGTCCTCACACTGGTAAGAGACCTTAGCCCAACAGTGGGACAAATACAAGTAATGATGATGAAACAATAAAAACGTACATCATAGATTGTTCCTCAGATGAACTAACATTTCCCTTTGTTCATTTCAGGTCTACCAGTAGGCCAGCACATTCACTTATCCGTGAGAATTAAGGATGACCTTGTAATAAGGGCGTACACTCCAGTGTCTAGTAACAATGAGAGAGGCTACGTAGACTTGGTTATTAAGGTATTTTATTTTTTTTTTACTTTTTTTCTATTTACATACTCTGTGACTATGACTAAAATGGATTATACATTCTACACGAATAATACTGCCTACTTTATTTCAAATTAATGTTGGATAAGTGTATATTACTGTGATTTTTTTAATGTTATTAATAGAATCTTTGTTTTAATTTTGATACCACTATCACTTCTGATAACATTATCTTTAATATCTACTAATAAAAAAATATCAAATACTGTCTCCATAACAATGGATAAATTAAAAAAGACCATCAACTTTCCAAGCTCTACATTTTGTATTATATTTTTGACTCACCATATTTTAAAAAGCATTTTAGGCTCTGAACATTATAAAACCTTTTTGTCTATTTAGGTATACTTCAAAAATGTGCACCCGAATTTCCCTGAGGGGGGCAAAATGTCTCAATACTTGGATAACATGAAAATTGGGGACACAATCGACGTGAGAGGTCCATCTGGAAGACTCCAATATGCTGACAATGGCAAATTCGTGATTAGAAAACTCAGAAAGGACCCACCTGTTGATATCATAGTCAAGAAAATAAATATGATGGCTGGTAAGCATTATAATCTATTTTAATTGTTTAATATACAATTATGTTTAATGTTATTCATAAATTTTTACCACAAATTGTACATCATTCATTTATACTCATTCATTGAATGAATGATCATTTAAAATTATGTGAGATTTTTTGGTCAATTTTTTTATCAACTTTTTATCTCACATTTTGTTATATAACCTTATAGATTAAATTATTGATGAACGGAATTATAAATGATAGATAACATCTTACATTATGTCACATAATATCAACATAATTTCTAATCTTATCAGACGTGAAATAGGTTTTTGCGAGACAAATCAACTCTATGTGAAGAATTATTGAGCATGCTTCCCTATGACTATTTAACTATCTTCATGCTTCAAAATTGAAGCAGTGATAGCTTGGTAGTTGGAAACATTGGTCACCCGAAAGGGAATTCCTAGGATCAAACCCCACCGCACACACCTTTAATTAAAAAGTTGGGTGTGTATATTAATTATCACTTGCTGTGGTGAAGAAAAACATTGTGAGGAAACTTGCACATCTGAGAGTTCTCCATAAAGTGGTGAACTATGGTCTGTATTCCTCACTGTAAGAGACCTGAGCCCAGCAGTGGGTCAAAATAATAAAACCTACCTCTAAACTGTTCTTAACTATAAAACACATTACACTAGCCCAGTATTAATATAATCTAAGAAGTACATTATGCTAAGAACAACATTATCAGCTTATCATCATGACCTACAAAATCTAATGTCAATTAACTGTTCATAGATTTTCAACAAACAACTAAATATAGTTACCACTTCTGACAATAAATAACTACTCCCAACTACTTTTAATCCCAGCATAACTCAGGAGTCATTGTCAGTTCAGTAGGAACATAATTGATTCATAATTGTTGTCATAGTGTCAGTAACCTTCATATGACGTTATTTACAGGAGGCACTGGCATCACTCCAATGCTACAACTGATCAGACATATATGTAATAACGCCAATGACCACACGCAATTGAGATTGCTATATGCAAACCAAACTGAAAGCGACATTCTACTGAGATATGAACTTGAGAAATTCCAGAAGCAACACCCCAAACAATTCAAGCTGTGGTACACCATTGATAGAGCTAATAATGGTTAGTTGAAGTTATTACTTAATATTTGTTAATGACAATTTTTTTCTGTTATTTAATTGATGCCTGCGGCTTCGCCCGCGGAAAATTGTTAAATATATTGGATTTATCCCAAGGGAACCTATAATTGGGATAAAATCTATCCTATGTCTTATTCCTGGATGCAAACTATCCGTGTGCCAAGTTCTAGCTTAATCTGTTCAACAGTTAGAGCGTGAAGGACTTACAAAACAAACATCCAAACATTTTTACTAACTTTCACATTTATAATATTAGTAGGATGTACAAGTGTATCCTAATATACATTATTTTATGTTAATTTCAGGTTGGAAATACAGCAAGGGGTTCATAAACGACGAAATGATTCGTGACCACATGTTTCCTCCCGGAGATGATGTATTGGTTCTGATGTGTGGGCCGCCGGCTATGATCAACTACGCCTGTACACCGGCCTTAGACAGACTTGGATTTAACGAAAACTTGCGTTATGCCTATTAATAACTTATATCTTATCTATTTATGGAGTTATAATCTATTCATTGTAAGGTTCAATATAGCTCATGTTACTCTTAATATATTCATGATGTCTGTATTATTAGGACGGTAGTTCTGTGTCGTGGTAGAGGTTGTAGTAATGTTTACTGTAGTTATAGACAATAAAGATTCCGTACTTGCCACTGATTGTTTCTTATTTTAACATTTCTCGATGAACACTGATGCAAAAAAATATAAGAATATGCGATTTCTAAAATAAATGTTAAAAAGTACATACCGTACAATATTCTACACAGTTTTATCCAAAACTTTATACATAGGTAGGGGTGATTTGGATAGCCCTAGTGATGTTCTTTCCCTTCGATCCCGCTTGACACTTTATTGGACGCCCTATGAAACCTAATACCCGCGAAACATATCGACAAAATTCCGTATCATTATCATTGAATAAAATAAATTAATGGATTGCAGAAAGTACTTAAAACTTATTAATGAAGAACTAACTCATTAGAACTAACATCTTCAGTTTCCGATCTATAAAGTTAAATTACTGTAGGTATTATACTTCTGTAATAGTTATTTTAATTTGTATTAAGATTTTATCAGCTAGTATGAAGGCATTAGTAACAATCATCGTTAACATATTAATCTATGATCGTTAAGCTGCAGAAGAGACAGCTAACTATTAAATGTCCTAATGGACGCCTTTAATATTGAGTAATTACTAACAATTACGCTACTTAGATACACTTTTAACAACACAACTAATAGATGAAGCTATTTAATTTTTCAAAGGACTATCTAAATTTCCAGCATTAGAATACCTATCCCATCAATTTTAGTAAATAGTGTAAAAGTAATAGCTAAAATATTCATTTAATTTAATGACCTAATTTTTTTAAGTTACCTACTTCCCTATTAAGTTTTTTTACAAGCTTTTATTTAGATTCACCTGTCCGGTGTTTGTAATGAAATCTTGCAAGCTAAATTTCACCCACTTCCCGGTGTCTGATTGCGCTAAAATTTTATACACTGGTCCAGTCCTGATGACAATGCATGTTTATAATAACCATGAAGGGCATGAAGTGATACTACTACCAGGATTGGCTCCAGACGATTGAACTCTTCAACGGTTTTGCATTTTAACTTTTTAGTTCTTTTTCTTATTAAAAAGTAATAAAAGCTTGTTTAAAAATATATATTTTTATTTTATTTTTTCTTACTTTAATGACACCCTTTATATTTTTGTTATAAGTGAGAGTGCTAAGTTTTGTGAAGTTGCAAATTAGGTAGGTAGGTACCTACATGCAATTAGAAACAAAATTACAATAAAAAAAATTAAAAAACCTTAAAAAAAGGTAACTGAAAAGTACGAAATAACGAATTATAGACAGAATTCATTTTGAGGTCAGTGTGTTTTTACTACGATAACTATATCGCCACCGACCTATAGATAAGAGTATACCGACCTCAAAAGAAATTCTGTGTCCCCAATCCTATATTTCGTACTTTTTACTTAACTTTTGTGAAGTTGGTTTAATTTTTTTTTTAATTAATTAAGTACCAATAATTAAAACGTTTATGTTCCTACAATAGGGACTTGCCTACTGTAAGAAATCTAAAACTAGAAAATAGCTACTTTGGCACGTCCTAATGTTTGCAATAAGAAAAACCAGGTAAACGAACCGTGTTAAGACGCTTCGAAAATTAAAAACGATACTTCCATTAGTCTAGCTAGGACACTCTTACTGCCATTAATTAGATATACTCAAGCACCTATCACAATCTATCCATCATTCACTGGTGCCCCGCAGTCACCGTAGTTCTGTGAAAAAATATAAAACAATTAGCTACAAATAATACCTACAACAGAGTAAAAGACTAATACAAATAAATGAACAAAGTTTAAGTGCACGTAAAAATAATATTCAACATGAAAGAATACTTGTCTCCAGATATTTTAGACGAAGATTTCGTCAACAATTTTACACCTCTGCATTTTATTCAAAAGGTTTTTGGTATTTGTCGCGTTGACCTTAGGCATCGATTCGTAATGCCCCCAACAGTCTGGCAAAAGATATTTTCTTCAATATGTATGATTTTGTGTATTTGTATGTCTATGAAAGCTCTTATCGATTTGAATGATTTGAATATTCCATATCCGAGCATATACTATGCTAATGTATTTGCAGGAATTTTGGAAATTGTGTCGATCTTTCATATAATTCATGTACGATTTTTGAACGGCGAAATTAATGCCAATTTCTATATTAAATTACAAAAATTTGATCGGCTGTTGAAAATTGATCGGAATGATATGATTACTCACATGTTGTATACAGTCGCGTTGGTTTCTTCTTTGTTCATTGTTCTTATATTTGTTATGGCAGTGATAGTTGTGATATTTTATGATTTCCTAGCACTACTGTATACTGTCTACGTACAATACTCCCTGTTTATCGACTTACTACAATTCTCTCAATTTATATTTTACTTTTTTGTGAGACTGCGTTTCATAAACAGTATTATCATTAACTATTTAGAAGAAAATCCCATTAGACTGAATCCAGGTAAAGGCATGTTACCAACTAGGAATCGTATGCTTTATTTAGCTTCTTTGTCACATGATTTTGTATCGAGTGAAACAGATGTTTACATAAATGAATTGCTGGAGGCATTTTCAAATTTAAGAATAATGCATCAATTCCAGGCAAGTTTTTTTAATTTTAGTTAAAATTTACGGTGACAATCCTCGCGGGGGCAACTAGGAATATATCCTTACCTTTGGTCTGAGGCTTACAATAATTACGCCTAGGTATCCCATGAAACTTTGAAACCAAGGAATGCCAGTTAACCTGTACCTAATATCAAATTACTTAGTCCTAAGTTAGGGTCATCGCATTTGTAGAAATAAATGATATTCGGTATAATAGTTGGTATAGGTTTTAATATTTTTGTAGATACCTATCAGCGTTGCCAGAAATCCCGCTTTTGGCGTAGATTCAAGCACCTAACGATAGGGTAAATACTTATCATTAAAAAAACTCGAACTTGTTATCGTCAGAAGAAAAACAAAAATCGAAATGCTGAAAACTAAATGGAGTGTAATTTTTTCCAAAACTACTGATTTTAAACTTCTTTTTAGTGTGTCCCGTTTTCGACATAAAAGTCCCACTTTATTCGGTGAACATTTCGAAAATCTACTTGCTACAAAATATATCTGGCAACGCTGGCACCTACCTATATACATACCTACCTACCACAATTTGATGGTTTACTTTATATGGAACTTGTTTAATTTTATAGATCTTCACATGTTGCAGCAAGTTTATTCCACTCTGCATATGCGGGTGTATTAGTTTGTTCGCACTGGGTGCACCGCAATATCAAAATGTAAGGTCTGATTAATTTTTATCTAAATAACGCGCTAGCGGTCATAGCTTAATAACAAAAATAGGACAATAAATAAAAATAATTTTCGTGTATCATATTATACAACTATCTAGTTAGGTAACGTATTGTTTTTTTTTAAGAATAAAAAGCCCTCAAACAATACAAGCACCGCTTATGGAATCTGATTCTATAAAAAATGCAATTGTTTTCTGATGAGAAAATTTGGGTAATGTACCTAACCTTTACCTAATTTCTTAGCAAAAAAAAAACAGGTTTAGGTTTATTTTCCTTTACCTAGAAAACGACAACTAAAGGTAACAATTATATAATTTTTACAGATGTCAGTATCTCAACGTGCATATGTTTCTATGTCTGGAGCTGTAATGATCTTATATGACTTTTTTCCAATCCTCGTGCCACCTTTAATATTTGGCGTGTTTTGTAATGAATTAATAAAGACTAGACGTTTGTGTACGAAAGTTATTGTCATCAACAATGAAGGTAGGTACCTATAACATTGATTATGAGCATCAGCATTAACTGGTGCAGTGTTAGGTTCGATTTTCGCGAGGACTCATTCATCAAACTTCTAGTTATAACACGACAGAACAAACCTCTTATCCTTCTTTGTCATCAAAATTGTAACACCAATTCTCAACTACTGAAGTGACAGCATTATTCTTAAAAGTGTTGCAAATCTATTAATAATTTTCATATTGCAATTTTTGCTTTGGGAGACCCTGTATAAACGAAATATTTGATTAACAGGTCCTCTCAGGAAGAAAGCAGAAGACATGCTGAAGAGAATCAAACAGAAGACACCAAAATTCTCAGTATACAACATTTGGGAAATGGATACACATACTATTTTTGACATAATCAAAATATTTTCCACGCTCGCAGTCGCCGTTTTACAGTTCATGTATCTTTAATGGATGTTTGTAATAGAGAATAATGATCTGTTGTATTAGGGGGCTCAAGTATTACGTAACGCGATTTGAAGGACCGTGGTAGCTCTTGTAAAATGTTATTATGCGTTACCTAGGTGGGAGGGGGTATGGAAGGACGCGTTACATGACATGAAAAAAACTTAGGAATATAATTCTCTTAAATCAGGAAAATGACAACTTTTTTTGGAAAAAATGGTCATTTGTGTATTACGTAACGCTTAGGGGCAGAGGGGTCAGAAATGTTAAAAAATTGCGTTAATTACATATTACTTGAAAGCTCCCTTACTTGTTGTGGCAAGTAGATAAAATGTAGGTAAAGCAGCTTCTTTGTCGTCGTCACAGTAGATTAGCACAGATGAGTGCCGGTTTTGGAGAAATAATTGAAAGTGCTAATGCAACCAAACACATTGCACCTTAATAAAACAGTTAAGTTAAGCCTTTATCTTCTTCTTCTTACATAACTATATCTATGCTATCTATATCTATATCTATACTATCTATATCTATTCTATACCTACTACTAAATAAAATTGAAGTGTCTGTTTGTAATATTAAAATAACCGCTTTTTACTA
>LGAG01000797.1:246886-257800 GCA_001278395.1 Lerema accius
AATAATGTGAGGTTTCGGGCTAGAATTGTAGCTAAAGATTTTTCGCAGAAACCTGGCGTTGACTATATTATTTGCTATAAGTGTTCAGTTGAAAATAATTATTGATCACTAGATGTAACTACAGCTTTTTAAATATTTTTTTTTGAAAGAAGATATTTACATGTAATTACCTGAAAGTTTTGTGAACAAAAGTGGGGGAAAGGTCTTGAAATTGAAAAGAGCAATTTATGGATTAAAACAATTAAGCGAGGTATGACAGAGTCAAAGATTTACTTTGTAATTTAGATTTCAAGAATAGTCGGTATAAGCCTTGTTTGTTCACGAAAACAAAGGGTAAAATTAGGATTATTATAGCTCTTTATGTTGATGTGAAGTATTATTAGGTAACAGATGTTGTTAAGAACAAGTATATAAAAGTTTTATATTTATGTTCTGTAGAAATGTAAGCCGATATTCTTAACTAAATGCTTATGTCCTCTTAAGTTGTAATTGGGAATTGTACCAAAATAACTGTATTGCTTTATATTGATAAGTGGGGGTGTCAGAATGTTATATCCAAATAAAGAATTAGTCTGTCAGTGGCCCTCTGTTGTTTTACTTATATTTACCTCCTTTTCTCTCAATCAGTTTCACACAAATGTCTTCATCGTCAGGGCATGGATTGCCCAGGTAACCAACCCCTCTCCAATTGAACGGCTCCATACAACCAGGAGTTGCAGCTGTGCACTGATAACACCACAGTGCAGAACCTAAAATTATTGGAAAACTCAAAATTAAAAAAAAGTTCAAAATCATTTTCACAGTGCAACACTATATAGAATATCGGTATCGGTCACCTTAGTAAGTAAAAGTTGTAAGATTTAACACTACTTGTTGTTTAGTTAGAAACATAAGAGCAGTATAGTTTAAAAATTGGTAAACCCGAATTTATTTCTCAGAAAGTTTATACTTTCTTTTAAAGGAATATTTATATATTCCATAAGAAATCAGAACTTTGCGTAAACAATACCGTAGACCACACCTTTGCTCACATCAAAATGTAAAATACTTAAAGTAAACCTACATTCATAAAGGCTTGCTGTTAATAGTATCAGGATAATTAGTGTCATGGCTGGCAATTCAACAAGCAATTTTAAATTTACAGCATTTGATTCGATCCACACAGTGTTGATGTTGAATTAAATTTTTGATTTGAACACTACCTTATATTATAAGGATTTGAATTGAATAAAAGCAAACTGACTGAACTGAACTGACAATACAAATGTCAAACAATACACAGTCACAGACTAGCAAGATAATGCACATAATGTATCAAAACCACAGAAACTGCTACAAAACCATAGACAGATTATTTTAACCATAGACAATACTAATAATGAAAAAAGACTATAAAAGTTGTTTATACTCTGGATTTAGTCACAGAGTAGTTTTGTATAAATTGAATTTAATTTAATGGATTTAGTTCCAAGAAAAATTATTTGGCGCTAGCGTTGTAAAACGAGAAACGACAGCTACCGTACCTAGTTTGTGAACAGTGACACAGAGTACTTTGTTATATATGGAACAGTGATGAGATGAAACATCCATCGAATTGTACGCGTACACACAATAATATAGTAGCAATTCATATTGTTTGACCGACGCGGCGACGTACAGGGCCCTGATTCCACTATTACGATCATATTAGAACCAGTTGTTGTTATTAAATTATCATAATGAACTCTTTATGCTATAAAACCTTTATAAGTAATTTATAAGAGAAAAACGTGTAGCAAAATAATACCTGCCCGGTCTTCTAGTGCCATAAAATATATCTATACTCTCTTAGGTTTCTAACCGCTTAGATGTGCTAAAAGTACCTAATTTATAAATAATAAGTACATGAAATTATAGGAAACTGTAATTATTTTCATTTATTACGAAATAAACGATTGTAACTGACACACATTTAGAAATATTTTATATATTTATACAAAATTATATTTATACTAAAATGCTCTTTTATAGATTCTAGACGTTATGAAGTATAATTTAAGTAAAATCCGATTTTATTACCACAAAAAATAATTTGTCATTCCAAACAATTTGGGGCGGTAGGTATACATATTAATCTTCCGGAGGTGGCGGTTCCTGGTCGGGATTTAGTGAAGCCATAAGCATTATTATATCATCTCTATTCAAGTCTATACACATTGTACCTATAACGTCCTCAATTCCTATAGTGCCATCGTTAGCCATATCAACTTCTTTGATAAGATTATCAACAAGTTTCTGTACCATTTTGTGGCCTTGTTTGGTCAATAATTCTCTAAGAAATTCTCTGTCGACGGTTCCTGTTTTCTGTGGGTCAAGAACTTGCAAAGCTGAACGCAATTCATCCTCTACTGGGAAATCACGTTGCCGTATAGTAACCATTTTTAGAAATTGATCAAAATATATATGACCCTGTGGATGTGGCGGCCTAGCACAATATGCTATTAATTCTTGAAATTGTTCAGGAGTGTACGTCATAAGCATTAAACACTTCAACATATAAAATAACTCTTTTTCTGTAATATATCCGTCTATTTCTGAATATGCAGGTGTGTGGTTCTGATATAACTCCCAAAGCTGTTCTACTTCCGCCAATTGATCAGGTCTTAGTTGAAAGGGTGGTTTGAGCGCTTCTTTAGAATCACTAAAATCAAATGGAGCTGCAGGGTCAGGCGGAGGCTCTTCTACGTATTGCTCTTCTTCTTCTACAACTTCCTCGACCTTAGTTTCTTCTTTTTTTTCTTCCTTTTCTTGTTCTTCTTCTCCTTGTAATTCTTCTCCCTGTAATTCTTCTCCCTGTAATTCTTCGCCTAGATGTTCACCTTGTAATTCTTTACCTTCTTCAGCTGGTCCTCCTTCTCCTTCTACATGTTCACCTTCGATGTGTTCACCTGCAAGGTGTTCACCCGCAAGGTGTTCACCATCCAATTCTTCAAGTGCATCAGTAGGTGCCTCAGTTGTAGTTGTTTCTTGATCTGTAGGTGCTTCCTTACTTTCACCCTCTACTGCAACATCACCTGCATTCTTATTAGCATCGTCCTCTTGGCCTTCCATTTTCAACAATTGATTTTATTTTGCAATAATTTACTATTCGTTTTTAATACTCATTAAATATATTATCACGCTAAAAATTTATCACGGCATTGAGATTTTTTGAAATATGTTCTTAATACACCTATTAAGTTATCCGTAATCTTTTCATAAAGACTGTTACTACTAAGTAAAATTAAATCTAAAATAGTAACAAATTCTCCCAACAGTTCATTACGAACATTATCTATAAATTCTAACATTTATAAAAATATTAAACTGGTCATGAAAATATTTGTAAATATCACTTATAGAAATATAATTGAAAAACTGTGACTGACACTTGTATTTTTATTTTTTTTAAGTTGTCTGCTTGTAAAGCCTTATAATTAATCCATACGGCCGATTTCGTGAAAATTGTTTTTTTTTATTTTCCTAGTGAATTTCAATTAAGATAATTATGTCCAGGCTATGGACAAGACATTAGATCGTGATACGTACTCATGGTTTTAAATCGAACATGATAGAATCACAATTCTCACTACAATCTTCTATATCAGTAGGTACCTATTTGATAAATACGTTGATGCACGAGGAAAACATTACTTAACAGGTGGATGCAACCGTAACCGGTGCAAAAGTTCCAACGTTCCCCTCGACGCCACGGTCAGTGCTTTCATAAGGTACATCATGTCACGTGCTTTAATTCGCGAGAGAAAGAACTCCGCAAGATGCGATGGTGAATGGCTGCGGGTGTGTACGCCGTTGCCTGAGAATTTAGCCAGAAGACAAAACGCGCGTGAGCACCGCGCATGCGTTACGCCACATTTGTCAGTTACAATTTTCGGCGGGAAATCTGTTATCATCGAAAATATTTTTTTTAACATTTTTTATGTTTTTCTTGGCTCAAACTCTTCACCAAATTGCTTAAGTGTTAAACAG
This sequence comes from Lerema accius, assembly GCA_001278395.1. NCBI lineage: Eukaryota > Metazoa > Arthropoda > Insecta > Lepidoptera > Hesperiidae > Lerema > Lerema accius. The sequence goes on from LGAG01000797.1 coordinate 250,895, forward strand.
GATTTATTTTTGTTGAAGGTTCCCTGCATCTTTATAAAAATGGTGAGTTGTTATCAATTACTCCATAGAGATAGGTATTAAACTTTAATCTTATCTCACGTAGAAAAAGAAATAGGTAGGTACATAACTTATTTGATTTCTTTTGTTTGTTTTATGATGACAAACAATTCACTTGACCAGAAACTACGGTGACTATAATTTCTAAATAAACTACTTTCATTTGTCACTTATAACAAGTATGTACCTACCTCCTTATGTAAATGCTATCCAACTTTTAAACTTACCACATTACTTGGATCATACCTAGGTACTAATTATTTTCGTCACAAATATAATATACCTACTGAAAATCCCAGAAGAATACTTGGGTATTAACATTGTTTTTGTGTTAAATAAGTGATGAATGTCATTTATGCCAGTGACATCAGCGTCAACAACTAGTTGCTGACAAAGATGTGAGCTATTCAACAAAACTAGATTATCAACCAAGATGGTTTGTGAAATATTTCTGTTTCCCTCTGACGTCATAATTTCCTAACACTTGTTGAACCTAGGACTTTAACATAGACAACGGTCAATTATCTCTCAACTCTCGTAGAGAACGTGCTATTTTTTATCATTTTCGTTGAATTGTAAAAAATACACATTTTTTTTCTTTATGCCGATAATTTCAGCACTAAAAAATAGTTTATAACATTTTTAAGGTAATAAATTATGTACCTAGTACCTACCCAAATATAATTATGTTTTATTAAGTGTTATAATATTATAGATCGTAATTAGACACAAGCAACTCTAAAATGATAAGCCCTATCAGAAAAATATAGGTACCAACTCGTACATTACAAAATGTCTCCACGATTGATCATTTTATTTAACTAAATAATAGTGGATTCTTGTAGCGATATGTTATATTTCAATAGCAAAATTTTAAAATGGAAAGAAGTAATCGTTAGTATTATTATACGACGTACGCGCGGTAACGCTATAATTTTTAAAGCTTAGCCAAAGCTCCCGATGAATGATATTAAGTGACCTTGTAAGGTTAAGGTTGAGTTTCATCATACTCATGTGTTATGCGAGAGTCGTCTGAAGCTGATACAATAAAACCTATTAAACTTATTACTATTACGTGACTGCAACTTGGTAACGGTTTATTTTAATTTATCTTCCAAATAGTAAAAGTAGAGTAGGTAGGTACCGATATTCATAGTAGTTCAGACGTAGTAAAAAATTTACAACTATTGGTTCAACTATACGATAGTGAATATAGAGGTGTTTGTTGTTCGATGCTCCGTGGTAATAACTAATATTACTAAAGAAGTTGTTTAACCAATATGCCTAACAAACGAGCGGACGAGCCAATTGGTTTTAAGTTTTAACTGCTTTGACTGCCATTTTGCAAATGAGTTCAGACTTAGACTGCCACTAACACGGTTATAGTCTGTGACTATCAACTGAACTTAATTTTATCGGACTACCTATTTAATTTAATCCTGGTCTTACTTGGCGAACCATAAACTCATTTTCTACTTTCACTCTACTTGTATTTAACGAAAAACTTTTCTAGTGACTTTGATTCTAGAGTTTATGTACAATACATTAGGTAAGTATACCTATAACTTCTATTTGCTCCACGTGAGACCTTTCATATCTACCCTTCCAATACATAGAATCATGAATAGTGATTGATTACATTTATTTGCTTGTGAACGAAACAAGACTAATTGGACTGCAAATAACCTAAATGCAAAAACAGATCTCACGAAGTCACGTCAAACAAATAGGTAAGTACCTACCTGCTTACAACTTTAGGCCATTAGAATGTTGAATTAACAGATTGTTGATAAATTACAGAAAAAATATTATGCAATATATACGGTGTCTCTGGTATTCATTGCATCATCCCTGATGCCATGACGACTGACGGTAATAATTTACATACTTACTTACTTAGGAAAATCAAACCAAAACTTTATTGTATTCTCAATTAAATTTTCTCCGAACGCAGAAACTTATGTAGAACAAAAATATTACTATACTATGATCAAAACCTGACTTTTGAAAAATGTGTAACGATGTTATACTTCACCTAATTAATAGCTATTAATAAATAATTTAATAATAAGTATTAAAATAAAAATAAACCGTTTAAAACTTGGATAAAAATATTTATTCTGAATTAGAACGTTAGGAATAAGCTTCCTGAAGCGAAGCGAAGCGGCGCTATATCTATAACTAGTAGTTGCCCGCGGCTTCGCTCGCGTAAAATTTTGTCTGCCGCATAAGTTTCGTGACAGATAATTTAATTTATTAGGTATATTATGTATTTTTTTACTATTAGCTTCCCATTCAAAATAAATAATGAAATTAAAATAAAGTAAATATTAACAGGCGGCTCCCATACAATAAACGTAATTTTTAAGAAATGTTTCACTCGATCGTAGAAAACAGATAGAAACCTTGATTATTTTAGTAGATAAAAAAAGTAAGTATCTTTTATTAATGATGACGACCCTGTAGCCGTAGCCTCGTTGGTAGTAGCCCCGCCTGCGAAGCGAATGTTCCCGGGTTCGATTCCCGGCCGGGGCAGACATTTATTTATGTCACAGATAAATGTTTGCTCTCGGGTCATAGGTGTTAGTGATGTGTTGTTTGTGTTGTCCATGGCACCCGCGTCACAGGGATTCCTACTGCGAAAGTATGAGTGTGTTAGCGTATGAGTGTGATAGCGTTAATGATGATGCGGAACCCTTTATGTGCGAATCCGACTCGCACTTGGCCGGTTTCATATATTCTTCTCCTGTATAGTGTGTTAATAAAAAGTACCCCTATGTCTTTTCCCAAGACGGAGATTATCCATATGGGATAAATGAAAATTTGCCAAAAATACATAGAGAACACAATTATTAAAGACCAATGCATCATATTGTAGCCTGCGCCGCGCCGTGCGTCCGCCGCGCGCCGGTCCGCGCTTTTGAAACGCTCTAATGCTCCATTCAAGTCAAACTTATTATCGTGATAACTTTTAAACTGTTCGGCCAAATTACTTACTGTAAAAGACAAAGTTTATCTAAATTAAATACTAAAAGTAACTAACGTATTGGTTTTGATAAGAGTGTGAAATTTATATACCAAAATGTGCATTGTAAAACAGAATCCAATTAAATTAAATTTATGGTTCATATTTTTGGTCATAGTGGCTTCCACATAAAAGGTAGACATATACTGTCGCGGACATTTAGTTAGATCATTTTAAGCGGAATAATTCTTCCATACATATTTTTTTGATATCTTGAACCGTTTTCGCAGCGCACGCAACGGAAGTCCTCAAAGATGAATAATTTTCCCCGTTTTTTCCAGATTTTACATTATTTCTTCGCTCCTATGAGTTGCAGCGTGATGTTATTTAGCCTATAAGTTTCCTCGATACATGGTCTATTCAATGCAAAAAGAATTTTTCAAATCGGTCCAGTAGTTCCTGAGATTAGCGCGTTCAAACAAACAAACAAACAAACAAACAAACAAACAAACAAACAAACTCTTCAGCTTTATAATATTAGTATAGATAATAAATAATTAATATTTTTATACAGCAGTGGGAATCAGTCTTCCAGAAATAAAAATACTTATGGCAACGTAATGCTGTGTATCGTAACAGCAAAATTAATTGTCATCGAAATCTATCGCTAACTGCTGTCGTTCATTTGCCGCCGTTAATGAAATCGTACCTTTACTTGTTAATATCATGATAATATCCACGATTAGCCGTGAGTTTGATTTGTGATATTACAGGATTATCGTGCTGTGTAAAACAATTTGTCGTATGTTCTATATAAACTCAGTATAAATGGGTCTAACAGACGAAGGTCGCGGCTTACACAATGGATCGAACTTAACGCATCAAACGAAGCTCTCATTGTGTCTGTCTACGTGTATCACGATCTGCATTGCTCTAGTTTGTGCTATTTTAACCTTAGACGAGCAATTGAGCAATTTACACATACCTAGTCCCAATATAGAAAGGATTTTCGATTTGAGCCTAATTTTATAGCGTCACAGACGTAGATTCAGTTTTTCGTTATTTTTTTTAATAAATTCTAGTCATGGTTGCAAGCTTACTAAGGTGTCGAACTTTCCGAAATTTGTTACCTACTCTGTGCTGCAGATCGAAAACTACCTCCATAAAAGCGTCTTCTGTTAGCAATTCAATATTTTTTATGAAAATATAAATCAATGAGAGATTATAAAAAGATTTTTATCAGTGAGGTTGTGTCGTTCAATCTTTATGTTGTTGGAATTTAAATTACATTCTATAAACTACGTGCTCATTCAAGGAGATGTTACAGCTTTTAAGCTAACTGATCTCCAAAGCTTCTGTTAAATTTATGCAGATTCTATTTATAGATGGCGCAATATAATTTTGTTATTTTATTGAGGTACTTGACGGCTGTTTTGCATTATCTGAATAATATTAGGAATCTTAATTTATAATATACATTTTATATGAAGCTTTGTGAGAAATAATGTTATTAAATTTATCTATTCTCGTCAAAGTCAAAATGATAATTTAAATTTTATTGATCACTAACCTTGGCACATTCGTTCCCTTAAAATTAGTCACCTTGTTAGTTTGTGAAATATTATTGTTAAAGTAGGATTGCCATCCGTCCAGGTTTCCCCGGATTTGTCCTAATTTAAGGGATTTCCGGTAAACGCCCGTGCGCCCGTTAAAGCGTTTGGGAAATTCGACCCTACTTTAATTATTTTTTTCCAATGCACTTTTTTTTTCAAAAACGCCCTGGGGAAACCCTCTATTCTGTGTGAATTATGTAGAGTTATTTAGTTGTAATTTCACTAACTACGACTATTTCATGTAACTATACTGAGTAATAATGAATAATATTACCTATATTTTATTACCAATAACAGCTTTCAGTGGTCATAAAGCGTTACACGTTTATATTCCAAAGCCGTAAAGTCCTAACTCAAGGGTCCATTTGCAATTATTAAGTTTGAAGTTCCTAATAAAAATATTGTATTAACATTTTAGGTATTCAAAGAGTTTAAGTTACTGCTACTGCCTAAGTTGCTACAAGTTTATTTTTGTTAAGTTTGAGGTAGGTCACTATCATTCTGTAAACTTGATCGTTCAATTTAGACAACTTTTTCTAACACTATGTCGATAAGGAGCAATATTTAGTTGACATAATTATAATTTTGATGTTAATATAAAATAGATACCTAGGTACCTACTTTACAATATCAGATTTCTTCCGTCAGAAAAACATCCTGGTAATACAGACTGCATTATAAAGTAAGGATCAAGGTATATTATGCAAGTTTTGTTAGAAAGTCTATCACTGCAACAATAAACTATGAACCTGTAATTCTTCGTGATACTTTTGCATAGATATTGAGTCGTCCATTGCATTGTTCGTCCAACTGTGAGATGGTATCTTGACATTGTAAGTGCATTGGAGTTAATGCAATAACGAAATCCTTTGCATTATTTTCCTTATAAAATGAGAACAAGATCTAGCTTAGTAAGTAAAAACGAAATATTAATCTTAAGGGGGTGATATACGTGAATGACCTTGCGCAATTCTGCCTAACGTTGCTGGACGATTCTGTCTAACGTTTTTGGATGCTATAGGTAGATGATATTTATATTATTGGATGATATACCTACTGGACGTCAGAGTGAACCCAATGCGATTAATGAGTATCAATTACGAAAACAACCGTTATAAATTAATGAAGGAGGTATTTAAAAAGATAAAAGTTAACGACCTAGGTATTTAAGCGTATGATAAGTTGATGGCAAAAAAACATCTGATCAGTAGTTTAGAAGAACCCCTCGTGAAAGTAGCCGAAACAGAGGTCACTTTGCATAATTATTTATTCATGATATTATAAATTTTTGGATGCCTTGTATTGAGTATATTAACATAAAAAAAATTTTTTGGGAAAGTACCTAAGTAATAATGGCGTAAATCCTGCACAAAAAAGGCCAATTCACGTATGTCCACGCCTTAATGTAGGTACAAAACACAGCGTAGAGTACAACGTGTGTTTATCACTGAACTCTCCTAAATCTTGTGAACTTTGTGGACCTTCCCCATTGGTTATTGGTCCTTCGATCTACAAAATTAAGTAGTCTCATGTAAGTGACAATCACTATAGCCGGCTTATCCTAAGTAAACATTTTTCAGAATAAAAGAAGAAAAAATTTACTTTCCATTATTAACATTTTTAAAGGTTTACGTGGCAGCATTTTTGTACAGGAAGGTTATTTTATCTGTGATTGAAGACAGGAAGTGGTATTAGGACGAGTATATCAGTGATTAGTGATGACTTTAAAGGTGACAGCATTTTTGTACAGGAAGGTTAGTTTATCAGTAATCGAAGACAGGAAGTGGCATATTACGAGTATATCAGTGATTAGTGATGAAATTTCACTAACGTAAACTTACCGAACCGCGAATGTTAGAAGCGTAACGGTAACAGAACAAACTAACAACAGGAGACATATTTGTATTACACGGGTCGCGATCATGAAGATCAAGATGAATATAACAAGTGCACAGCAAAGAGCTTATGAGCCATTACTTTCTTTTATACATCTTGTTTTTAGCCGCCAGGGAAAGTATTATTTTTCCAATGCATATGATGTACGTAACGTACCTACCCATATTATGTCCTTTGCTTTGGCACGTTCTACAGTCAAAACAGCTTGAAGGTTTTCCAAATTATGATGTGTCATTAGATTCGTCTCCAGTGTGACAATGACACAACCTAAATAATTTTTGATAATTACTTATTGTCAACATGCATATCTATCTCTATATATATATAAAAATGAAATGCTGTTCGTTAGTCTCGCTAAAACTCGAGAACGGCTGG
>LGAG01000797.1:258023-283689 GCA_001278395.1 Lerema accius
ATATTAGGATATTTATTAAGATTCTCCATTGAAATATGTAATCTTAAAATCGATTGTAGCAAACATCGATAGCAATGTATTTTTCTGTTATTAGTTACTTACGAGTACATAAGACTGGCAATCTCTGTCCTTTCACAGAATCTACACCTAGGATATATCTAGTACTTTTAAGTACTAGGAAAGGAATGTAAGAAACGGAAAGAAAGGTACCGTACGTTACAATCATAGAATCATCACAACATGACAGTAAATTTTGCCTTGAAAGTACACCATCATAAAAGTAACAATCTTTAAGTTGTTTAATTTGTTATTTATTTGCACAACCTTCTTAATGTTACACCACATCATTAGACGAAAAAAAAAACAATATTTCAATATGTGATAGTTACTTGGAAAAATAATTTCAAGTACGCTACAGTTATTTCCTGAAGCAATCAGGGTCAAGTGTAAAAAAAGTTTTACATAGGGCTCTAGCAGAAACGAAGACACGTAGCTGTGGGGATCGCGCATCGTATTTATCATTCTCATTCCATTAAATACTCGTAAGGTGCCGTTATAATACGTAGAGAGCTGTAAAAACGTAGTACGAACGCAAATACGCAAAACGCGCAGCTAAAAGAAGCGTGTCTGACCGAGTCCTTAATCTAGCAATAAATTTCATGTAGGTATGCAGTCTAGGTGGTCTTAAGGAAAATGAATAGGAGCTTACATTACACTTTCAGTGCCACTGTATAATATAATGTAACACGTTACTTTTGGAGCATGTTATCAAATTACTTAATTCAATAATATTAGGAATACAGATAAGGTTGATTTCAGTATTCGGTAGATATCCAAGATCAGGTGTCATTGCTGGACTGTAACCTAGTAAGGACTTAGTGTACGCCCAATATAGATTTCAAACGGTGTTAGGCTTACCTTGTAACATAATCAGGAGCTGTTCTTTTGTTTACTAGGATAACTGTATGATTTCAAACTGGATTGAATTGATATATTGCTATAAAATAGGTACGTTGTATATTGTGATTACACAAAGCAAATAAAACAACGCGATTCCACGTCTAAATTCTTATGATAAAATTAATTCCAAAGTGATGTGACAAATTTTATCGTCTGTAATAATACATAATGTCACTGTAAATTAAAACGATCGTGATTCTGTAAAGGATACAATGCGCGCCGCTCGTGTATAGCCATTGAATCCTTGCTCAACATTACACTGGTCCATCATCGCAATTAGCAGGCGCATAAATTACTTTTACGATAGGCTCACGTTTACCATCTACGGACTAGCGCCTACTTTAAATTCCCCATCTACTCGTAAATAAATAAGTTATCAAATTAAGCATAAATTCTTTAAGATGATTACTTAAGTATTTATCCACCTATAAGATTTTTTGTTTTTCTAGTTTGTAAAAATTTTTTACATTATTTTGTGTCACATAAAAGGTCAATTCAGTCAGGTCAAACCTCCCTTTACAAAATTCTCCATTTTGAATATTTGCGGATAAAACTAATTTAATAGGTACTTCAGTAACCAACTCTTTCTTGGTTAAAAGATTTGGTTCTAATTGAAGGTAGTGCATAATTTTCACACCTGCAGGTTGTTGTCTTAACATTTTGTATTTGTGACACTTTTTAATTTACATTCACGTGTAAGATTGCAATATTTTTTCTTGTACTTGATTTCAGCATGCTAAGTATTATACTCAGAAATTATCTTGCGTGGTTTGTCGAAATGTAGTAGGCGGGCAATTCTTAAAGCAATGGAGAGTGTTAACAAGACGTTCACTGTATCTAGACTAGACTATAGGTATAATACCAAACTACCATTTATAGTTACTTAACTATTGTAAGTGCCTGTTATATTAATTCTCTGGGGATACACTTACATTTAACTATTCTAGATTACGAGAGTAGGTAGGTACTGATTTACTAATTCGCCAAGTACCTATCCCAGCATCTAGAGATATCTCCAGGACACTAAAAAATCATTCGAAAATTCCCATTGTATACCTACGTATCTACACATTGCTGTGCCTATACAATTGCTTAAAAATCTCTCCTGGACCTGGAAAGACACGACAATTTCTATCCATATTTTTTTTTCCTTGCCCCATTGAAATGTTTACAATGGTGTTATCATTGTTATAGGTCAGTCTTGTTAAAACAGGCCAAGTTCAATGCTAATCTAATTTCAGTTTCAAAATGATCCACCTATGTAGTTACCGTAATGACAGTCGGCATCATGACCTTAATGCCCTTAATGTATTATTGTCAGAAAGATGGAGCACCTTGGTATTATTTCATCGCTAACGAAGCGTCGCTGATTTACTAGATAGATTACCTCTGTATGTAAAATCATAAAATGGAATAGTTAAACACATTATTAGGATTGTGGTTGGCACGCGTACACGTATTATGAAGGTTTCGCAATTCTCTGGACTAGATAACTAGGTATAGTTATTGTAGTATTCAAACAATTTTGAATAAAACAAAACATCATATTAGTATTTAGATGTAGATTTTTTAAACTTGTATAATTTTATTGTTATATTTTTTATAAAAAACAAAATTTATTTGTCAAAAAACTGAAAGAAAAGAAAAAGAAGAATAATTTCATATTATGTAGATATTGTACCTACGAAGAGTACCGTGAAATTCAAATTGTCTTACTCCTTGATTAAACAGGATACACCAAGATCTCAATCAATCGAAGCTTTGACAATACAATTTAATATCAAGCTGGAGACAAACCGAAATACGAAGAGTAGAAAGGATTGAAATCGTGCCAAGGTTAACTTAAAGTTAGAGCGTGCCTGTGACACCAACCAATCTTTTTCTGAAACTACCAACAGTAGGGCTTTTTCGAAGTCGTCTGTTAATAAATCAATATTATCCGTAGTAATCGCAGTTATTAGTTATTTAAAAATTTCAAGATCCTATCTATGACACTGAATGATGGGCAGACACAACTAGCCTTTAACATATAGAAGTGCTTAAAAATTAGGATCCTGTTAAGTTACAGAACCCTGACAATTCAATTCAATATTAGTTGATAAGTATTATGCAAGAAAACCCTGTGAGCTTAAACTAATTAGATAATATAGGAAGATTTTCTTGACCATTACAAAATTTATGTAAAAGCTAGGCAAGCAAATAATTAATTTAGTACACCTATATTCAACCTATACAATTCTCCTTCGTGTAATTTTAAAAGCTTTCTCCAAACAAAACTTACAAAACAAGATGTCATCGGTAAAGTTTATTTATTTCCTTATAGGTTCTAATCAGTCGATAATAGCCAAGGCGGATCATACCAAAAACATTTTCATGTAAAATATTGCCAAGACAAGACCCTATATGGTTTGCACTTTAATATAGTTTTCAGATGTAGAGCCAATCTTAGTGCTAAGAATTCTAACTCTATGCTTTTATTCCATAAACTACTCCAGAGTCAAAATATGGTTCTTAGCACCAAATTTCAGCTTCCTAAGACTTTTGAGGATAAATCAATGAATGATGACGCATGTTCTTTACCCACGTGGCTGGCTTTTTTTTATAGAAATGGCTGATAAACGAACGGAAAAGGAAAAGACATGAGGTGGTAACGATTAAACTAGTTTTTATATTTTATAGTTTTTATGTTTACTAATACATTTATAATGCTAACATAAAACGCTCCTTCCTCGCCTTGCCATTATGGCGCTATTCGTAGAAAAAAGAAGAATAAATTGTGTAAAATGCTATAGGAGAACAGATAATTTAATTGGTCAAAATACTTTGAAATTCGTTACAGAATTAACATACACAGCAAAATCGTCCTTGATAAAATAATATCTTGTCAATATTTCGTGACCATTGCTAGTCTAACATGACAAAGACAGACTCGTGACAAATTCTCACCACCTGGAGATCTGCACCACGCAATATATGTACCTCAAATTGGTGCTTTACCAATCAATGGGTCTCGCGATGGTGAGTGAAATTTCGTAACAGTGAACAGTAAAGCGACCGGTGGATCGGATAATTAGAATCTGCGTTGGCTGAAGTCACGTTTGAAGGAGCTGTGTATTTGTAACAACTGCAGTGACGGGTGATGGATACTGAAATTGATAAAATTAAATTATCTGTAGTGTAGAACTAGCGATTTCAAAACTTTTCAAATCTTAGTGGTTTCTGGTTGGCTTTTCAATGTTTACTTATGTAAGATAACTTGGCTTTAAGTAAACAAATAGGTAGAGAGTAAAACTACATCCTCGAAACGAATAACTATTATCTTAAACATTGATACACACTACCAAAATATACCAAATGATCATGATGACTTAATAAATAAATCAATGCTAAGTTCGTGGCCTAGCGCCTTTAATTAAAACATGTGGCAGCAAATGAATTTCAAAATTAATATTTGATTACAATCAATCCCAATATTCTTAATTACTCACACAAATTCTAATCACGCGTGATAATTAATCTGATTCGAGTTCAATATCGATCGTGATTAATTAATCGATATTTCGTCCGTATATCATAACTTCTCCAATGGAGGCTCAGAATTTTGCTTTGTTATTATTGTAGATAGGTAGTCATACCTGTGTTACCGTTGTTATAATGGCTGTACTTCACCTTGGTTTAATGTCTAGCTCATATGGTTTCATTAGCTGGATCTCAATCGTTAAGAGATCCATTTGTTATGTCTACAGATGTCTACAGTAAGGTCACGGCCTAACATGCTCTTGAAACTGTAACTAACTACTTCTTTTGAAGAGGAATGGTTAAAAAAAATGTTATAATTTATATCCGGAAACAGCCCGGATCTCAGTTTGTTATTTATGGTCATAAAAAAGTTCAGGAAATGTATTTATTCATCTCTTCTGCGACAATATTTTTATCTAGCATCATCTTAAAGCTTATACGATTGTATCTGGTTTGTTGCCCGCTTTAAAAAGACCAATGACCGTGAAATGTTTTTAAGTATTTCGGTTGTAGTGTCGGAAAGCCTATGCGCATGTTTTAAGGCGGAAAGTCGGTGGTGCTTTTATTACCATGACGGCATGTGATAACTTAACAGCAACCTTCTGTTTGTCGACCACTGATTTAAGATTTGAAGAATTGGAGATATAGGAGACTACTGATACAGGCGATCTCAATGGAAATTAACAGAGCGTTGATATCAAAGTTCACCTGTAAAACAGGTTTAAGCGAAAGCTATAGATACGCAAACGATGTAAGATCCGCCACTCAAGGGTCAAGTTCCTATCACGTGTGAAGTACAAACGTCGCAATCGTCAACTGTCCACTCGCCGGCTCAAGAATTGTTCTGTTGCACTAATGCAATGTTATTTATATTCACATTGTAAGTGGGAGCTAGAATATCTAGTCTATATCTATGAATGACCAGTGCCATCGTTAAAGCCAATAGCGTTGACGCTCTGGGTATTACGTTATATTGCACTTTCAATAAAAGGGTTGCGTGATGTCAACGTATGAAAGAAATTACACGCTCAGATTTCGTTGTTTTCATACTCTTTAGTGAACATCATTAACAACCTAGCAAGCCAATAGTTACACACTCACACATCATCTTTCCTATACAATTCACACTTAGTAACAGGTACGCGATTACCGCAAAACGTTAAGTATGTCATTGCTTAAATAGGAAATGTTTACGAAGTTAAGAGTAGGCCATGAAACAAATATTGTATCAGATTCAGATACGATGTAGATTAAAGAGTAGGTGTCATACTTTGCGACGCATGTTTTACAAATGTGCTATGTGGGAATCTGTGAGAATTAACGGACAAAGACCTTTAATTAAAACTGTTTGTATGTAGATTTTTCTGGTGGCCAGTGTAGAAAAAGGCATAGCTCTATATTATTAGCAGCCGATGACTAGGATAGATAAACGTCTCATGGGAGAACGACCACTTAACGCATAAATGCATCTCGCAATTTCTTGAACATACAAATTCGTTATGCTTTTACATAGCGGATAGATATGTCACTCTAAACGGAAACTGCAATACAATTATAATACCCTTATACTTATTTTATATTTAGTGAGGATAAGTTAATGATTAACTGAGATTCCACCTGATGGTAAGTGGATCTTACCCATGGTACCTAATAGCCTATTCACTAAGAACTCCACTAAAACTCAACCCAATAATAAAAAAGCAGGAATTCTTACTAACGGATTAAACTTCTAAAATAACGTTACAAAAAATCTAATCAACAGAAATAGATAGGTTTGCTGTTTGTTTATTATAAAGATCCGGCTTTACTTGAAATTCTTGAGATCATCGTAACCATTATAGATAAGTATTTTTAAGAACTCGCGAGCAAAACGTAGGTACCTACCAATGTGTTAAAAAATGTGGAATTTTTATATAGCTTTATAGCGTAGATATAATATTAAGTTCTCATAACATCAAGATACGCAGTATTATGATAACTGTAAAACGGTAATAAAGAGATCGCCGAGGAACAGGGCTTGATTTACATTGAGCTTTGCTCAAGTTATCGTACTCAAAAGGCAAAACTAGGTAGGTACTATCGTAGCTTTAAATATGATACCTACTATTAAAATATGGAAAGAATAGTAGAACCTACCCCATAGGTAAGGGTAGGTATCATAATATTTTCCAAATAATTAATCAACTTATCGTTAGTAGTACCTATTAGTAAACTAAAAGAATGGGAAGTCAATATTACATTATCACTCAAGATCGACGTTGGTACTACAAACGCTTCACCTACCTACACAATGTCATTATTTAGGTACCTACCATTTTTTTTCAGAACCCATCGAGGTATTTCTCAAGCATATGCAGCGTGTTATTCTGCATAGTCCAGATGTCTGTTGAGGTGAACGCAGGCACTCAATTTGCGTCTCACGTAAGTGTGAACACGCCAACAAGAAGCTTCTCTCACGGTGTGGGCGACCCGTTGCGATTGATCAACGGACGCCCCTTCCAACAGCGGCCTTCCTTCAGACAGTTTAGGAGTAAGTGAAGAAAATAGAATGTCTCTGTCTAATAAGATGATTCACTCTTTGTCTAAGATTTAATCTTTAAGCTTGTGTTAACTACCTAGTGGTAAACTGGATGGAGCTAAGACGTTGAGCCCCTTTTGAAGCCGTTCAAGTATAACGTAACCCAATTTGGGGGAGGGCGGGTTTTGTAAAATGTTATGATGGGTTACATAGGTGAGGTGAGGGAGGTGAAATAACGCGTTACGTAACATTGTTTTTTCTATATTTTTGTTTGTTACGTAACGTTTAGGAATGGGAAGGAAGGCTACAGAAAGACTTCACGGCACGTTATACGGGTAGGTGGGGGAATCAAAAATCTTCATAAATTGCTTTACGTAATACTGGCTCTCCCTTTCCTCCAAATAACCAGTTACGAGATATAAAATATATCGCATAATGATTAAAAAACTTATTATGTACAGTCACGAGCATAAATATCTGATCCCCCTTAAAACCAAGTTCCCGGTTTCTAAGGGGGGTCACATATCTATTTATGACGCCTAGGGGGAGGAGCAGATATTTTTGATCGTGATTGTACATCAAACTATATTATACATGTGGAATTTGCTACGTATTATGGACTAAAGTAAGCATTTATTAGCTGATCATCATTTTTCCAGGACCCGTCGCTCCAGTGCAAGGTGGTTCCCGCGGCTATCCCAAGGAGAAACCCTCGAAACCATTCAAGAACGAAGACATACCACGTGATAACTTGTTTAATGTCTTACCCTGGGGGTATAACAGTTATATGACGGGTATATTACGATTAGCAATCTTAGCATGCAATATAATATGCATGAGGTATTCCAACGAAAATTGGTTACTGATTGACAAAAGACAAACGCTACTAATTATAAACAATAACGATTTGGATTGAAGAGCTCATATTAAACCTAACCTAAGAAATATTTTTGATACATGGTAGGTACATAGGTACCTACTCTATGAGGTTTGGAGATAAATACCTACTAGTAGGTACTAAATTATGCCAATGCCAATGACGAAGGGAGACGAGACCTGTAAAAAAATATAGGGGGGAGGCTTCATAAATTTTTTTGGCAGGTCCTAAGAAGGATAAAGATGTTAAGGGTAAAGTTGTAAATTTTTTATCCCGCGGGAAATACGTTTGGGGCCATTATCGCTCGGGGCCTCGTAACATTGAGTGGTCGCCGCCATCGATTTTCAATCCGAATTCGGTTATAATAATCTATTTACTTACGTATTCAGATTTTTTTCTTAATCCCCTATCGCATAGTAGCTTATGTCGGTAGTATTTACCTACTCGTGTAGGCGTGTCTAACCGACTAACTTCAAATTAATCATAACCAACGGGCCACAATTTTGTTGACAAAACACTCAACCATCGGATTATTACAAAACATCTCGTTAACCCCACTTAACCAAGTTAGGTACCTACTGTAAACTGTAAACTTGTCATAATGTCCCTTTCGTAGTTAATGTTCTACTAATAGTGTCCACTAATAAATAGGTACGCATGCGAAATATTGCAACCTCTTCACTTCGGTATATGTTGGTATGAGCGGTTAATTCAATAACATCCAAGCAAGGCCGCATCATAAATTCGCTCATTTTGTACAGTTAAATTGACTATGTTATGTAGATATTTCAAATTTAACGATAACGTGGCATGTTTCGTTTGGTATTTCATTGCATGATTTGCTTGTAATGTTAATTCTATTATAGTTGGGTAGGTTAGGTAGTTACTGGATTACTTACGGATGGGATCATAAATTGATATTAATTTCAATTTAGTTACTGAGTTTATTCAGTATCTAGGTTTTCCACTTACAACTACAAGCACTAAACTATTAAGAATAGAATTATAATAACGTAGGTACCTTCACATATTGTTATTGTTAGACTTGCATGAAATTAAATGTAAAAATAAGTTCCCAATTCATAAAATGCGATACGCAATTACGCATGTTTGAATGTATGTGCTTTTATTTTGGCGGCAATTCTTTTTTTCGTTATTTAAATGATTTATTTTTCTTTATTCCACAGAAGTGAATATTCCACTGTTGCCACCTTCGCCTTATAAAGTGGATTCGCCAGATCCGGAATCGTTGTGGCCTGATGGTTTATTCCTGCCACCTCTTAACCCCACGCGGTTCGAAGCTCAACGTCGATCTCATACGGATAATCCTGGTATTATCTATACAAATAAATAAAATTGGAGTGTCTGTATGTAGTTTAAAATAATCGTTATTTACGTAATAGATAAATAAAGTAAAATATTTTTTTTTACAATTTTTGGCTGTCTGATGTTTGTACCGATTAGTATTTGGAACAGTTTGACCAATTTTGACTGGACTTTCACTGACAGATAGCTGATGTAATCATGTTATAAGGAGTAACTTAGGCCATTTAATTATTTTTACTATCATTTCAGCATAAGACCCACTAGTAAAAAATAAATTACGTATTTAAAAAAAAGGTCCCTTATAGCTTGTGCTGCCACCATATGGATTTTCCTGCATTGGCGTCCAGGCGAAATTCCAAAAAAGTCTCCGGGTAAAACGTGAAATACCCTTGCTTCCATTAGCTGTCCACTGTTTAAATTAGAAAGAAATATTAGAGTGAAATGATTGGCCAACCGAATTAAAATGGACCAATAAGCAGCTAGAACCTTAACACCAACATTATATTAGGAAGTGGTCAAGTAACGCAATTCTTGAAGATTTTTGACTAGGTATTTACTTATAAAATTTTATATTTTTCAGGATCAGATCCTCTGGACCCTTATTTACTCCAAGGTTCGGAAGCAATAGCAGCAGTGCGAAAAACAAATCTTCACGGACATATGTTTTTCCACGACATTCCTCATATAAAATCACTACTCGAAAACCAAGAACTAAGGGTGAAGAACAAACTAAGGCCGCATCGCCTTGGAAGCATACGTCATACCTGGCCATATAACCGACCTTAACTAGTTACCATAAGGAACAAAACAATTAAACGTATTTATGTAATGTATAAAACTTTATTACAACAGTATTGTATTAAATTGTATTACAATATACCTTGGTTTTCTTTTTTTTAACTGCTGTACAATTATTAGGTTTGTGGGTATAAAAAAATGTAAATGTTGTATAAAAATAGAATGTAGAGAAACATTGTGATGTTGGCACTTAAGAATTAATGAACATTATTATTTACACAATATAGGATTTTTGTAATTAAAATCTATAAATTGCAATAAATTATAATTAAATTTATAAATTACAATAAATTCATAAAAGATAGCAAAGTATTTTATTATAAAAAATGTCAAAATTTAAATACATATCTATGTTTAGTATATCTGCTGGTACATAAAGTCAATTTTTTACATTTTTTGTTCCATTAAATATCGCAATAGAAAAATATAGGGAAAATCCGCACAAATATTAACTCTTGATTTTTTACCCTGTGATCTAAATAGATTTCAAATTTACACAACTAATATAACAAACACAAAATGTAATAGTATCACCATCACTTTAACTTGGCCATATTATTATTTATTGGCGACTATTAGTTCCTAAGACAAAATAAATAATTTGAATTTGGATTCAGTTGGCTTAAGTTATCTGATGGCCAGTTTTAGGAACACTATAACATAATAAAAAAATCGAATATCACATTGGCATCAAGATGTTATTCAGAAATGCAGTTCTATTAAGAATCCATTAATTACTTACAGTTACTGTTTATGATAAAGAGTCCATTAAAAAATAATTATGAACTTAAATAAACAGTTACCTTTTAAAGAATTTGATACATTGTTAATTAGTAAATAGTAACACATGTGGCAGTAAATATTTACAAAGTCCTCAAATGTAATACAATTACCTAATCAGAATCAGAACCATTTATTTGTCATAGTTTACTATATTATAATGTCCATTCTCTCACATTTCTTAAGTAGAAAAATATAAAAATAGGGTGTCTTTCAGTAAAAGCAACTACACATACTATACATGTCTTTTATCCCTTTCATTTGAGTAAAAAATATCACAATTGGATGGAATTCATTTAGCATAAAATTTATACTTTTAAGAAAATATAATACAAAATGTGCATAATTTTTTTTTCCAGTAAATTTAAGAAAGTATTAGGTATAATCTATTGTTTTGTGTTGTACATACTAATAAGATCTCAGCAAATTCAGTCTTAGGAAATTAAACTTTAGCATACACAATATAAAACTCATATTTCAATGCTTTTGTATGAAATTATTAAATGAGGAGTTGATAAATTGATGGCAGTGATTTAATATGTTAACTCATTAAGTTATGTTTAAAAACATTAAATTAGATAGTCTATAACTGTTATGATTAAATTGTGTGTAAAAGATATTTAGATTACCACAGATAACATAATTGAGATAAAAAAATGGAGAGCCGTTTAGTACACATCACAATACAATAATAATTATCATGTTTGAGTACAAAATACAACATTATAATAAACCTATTTGATATTCTTATAAATATCACAAGAGTATTATTCTTTATCTATAGCTACATTTTAAATTTCAATTCCAAATTCTATTTGAAATAAAAACTAGAACAGTAACTAAAATTAAAGAGGAATGTATAGAAGTGCTTGAATTGCACAGATCCCCATTACAAAAACACATGTACACTTTTCTATGATTCCACTTGGTGTATGCACATCTTTCTTCATCATCACTTGGTGATCGTTGTAGACACATTCTTTGTGTTGCTGCACCATAGTCTGGAAGTATTCCAAGTACTGATTATAATGCTTTCGGAGATAAAATTAACAGAGGTTTGCAATCTCTGAAGCTATGATAGTGAAAAAAATGCAAGTCCCCTGCCTTTTACCTACCTATGTATATTGGAAGTTCTTTTTTTAATTTAATTTTTTTTACAAGCATTGTATTTCTAGAAATCCTTTAATAAATTTATAATTTTAATGTTCAAAAAATACAAAAGTTCAAGTACATATTAGACACAAATATTTTTAGCTCACAAATTTTGTAGTTTATTCTCCAACTTCTACCCAGTTACATGGATCATGACTATGTCAAGATTTCATAACTTGAAAAATTAAAAAGGAATACATACCATCAGTTCGAAAGGCTCCAGTAGTCCCTTCAATCATTTTGCCACACCAACCGGATGGACAAGCCACTACATGGACACCAATTTCTGCTTCAGGATCAGTCACATTGAAAGGAAATGGATCCCCGCATGATCCAAGCTCTCCTCTCGATCGACATCTGATACATCTTTTTTGTAAACCTGAAAAAAGCAAAATACTTTCACATTACACACTAATATCATTATCTTCGTTTTTGCTTATAAGAGTCCCCATAAACTACCTAATATTAAAATATTTAGTGTTTAAAAGCCTCTAGTCAGGTCAGTGCCGATCAACTCTCACTTTACCTTGAAGACATATCCGTGTTAAATAATGAGCAATGAAAACTTACTATTAGTTTCCTTCAACACGAACGTGCTTAACAAAAAAAACATTAACAAGGGTTTGTAATACATGGTGCCAATTTCCTACAGGAAATGATGCAAGAAATAAAATTAACATCAACTTAAATACAACATCATTTTGTTAAGAAGTCTTACAACACAATAAACATTCCTAAATTTCCAACACAACAAAATTAGAATGTATCATACTGACATTTAATAACTTTTGACATTTTAGACTGTCATAACTGACAGCTGACACTGTTATATTGTCTATTGGTGTAATTTTTATTCTGTGGTCTTTATAGTACAATGGTACAACTACAATGCATTACCACCTAGTCTGTGAATACACAGGGAAATATTCGAATTCCAAGTGTTAAACTACAGCATAGATCAAAGTAATATAATAAGGAAAAGCTGCATAATTATACGGACGGCGGAATAATCAATTACCTTACCTTTTATTAAATTATTTTATATTGTTGTTAACAAATTCGTACAATTTTTTTAACAATCATTATCTAAAATTAAAGCAAAGTATTCATTCGTCTGTTTACTACGATGTGGGAGTGGGTTCACGTTTTTACTTGTTCATCAAAGAAATGATTAAATAAATGTGACACTTTTGCGACTACTAAATTACTAATCTACTCGACTAAATCAACAGATTCCGAATTGTACAGCCGACTGATGAGCGATTCAGACTCGCTACTCGATTAAAATACTAGTCTTACTCGAACACAGTAATAAAAGTTAGCCTCAGTAAGTATACTATCTACTCTATAAAGCCTGCGATGTCAGTGTAGTAATCTGTGGATGTCATCTACTTAACTGTCTTGGCGCTTGGCGCTCTCATCTTCAAATTCAATGATATGATATTTACGACATCAACATGGCGGATAAATGGGAAAGTAAGTTTGTTTACGTTTTTATTCAAGTAATTTGTATGCTACACTACGAACAATATTACACAAATTATGCGTCAGGCTTAAAAATTTGTATATATACCTGTTCGCAGAAACCGTCAGTTCTCGCACGGTTTCGAATGCAAAGTTATCTTCATTATTCAAAATTTGAAAAAAAAATTCAAATTTGGGCACGAATTGTCAAAAAAATTTAATTTTTATACACTTGTAAATGAATACTTGATCTTAATTTTCGTGCGTGTGGTTATAAAGTAAACAATTATATTAGGGACAAGCTTATTTTTATCTCAACCTTAATATTTTTCAGTGAGTGATCAAAATGAAGAAAGTCATTCGTCCAGACTTCAGTGTAATATTAAAAACGAACCCATGGATACTGATTTTCCTGATGAAGAGGATAATCCTTTGGCATTTGGTCCAGCAGCACTTGGATTACATAGAGTGGGCACAAAATTACCGCCAAAACCTGCGCCTAGCGAACCTGTACAGAAATTGAATGCTAGAGGAATGCCTGCTAGGATTCGTAAAAAGAACAGATTTATATTTGTTGACGATTTTGTGAACACGTCACCTCCGCGGAATTCACCTAAAAGAACTCCTAAGATATTATTAAAAACACCAAATAAACAGGGAAGTGTTAAAAAGCAAAAGAGTCCTACTAAGGCTCCCAGAAATACTGATAAGCTTGAAGAAAAATCTCTCACTGCAGGATGTCAGTCACCGGACCGTAAAAGTGGACAGAGAATAGGGATGAGATTGAGAAATCTGTTAAAATTACCCAAGGCACACAAATGGGTGTGTTTTGAATATTTTTATAGTAATATTGACAAAGCTCTCTTTGATGGTGAAAATGATTTTATGATTTGTCTGAAAGAATCCTTTCCACAATTAACTAATCATAAATTGACACAAGTTCAATGGGCAAAAATAAGGAGAATGATGGGGAAGCCCCGTAGATGTTCTCAGGCATTTTTTGCAGAAGAACGAAAGGAGCTTGAAAGGAAAAGGAAGTTGATCAGATATATTCAACAACGCAAAACTGCTGATATATGTATAAAAGACTTACCAAATGAAATACCCATGCAATTGGTAGTGGGGACTAAAGTTACAGCTAGATTAAGAACACCTCAAGATGGTTTGTTCACTGGTGTTATTGATGCTGTGGATACTTCTAACAATACTTACAGAATAACATTTGAGAGACCTAAATTGGGTACACATTCTGTACCAGACTATGAAGTATTATCCAATGAACCTCCGGACACTATATGGTTGTCTAGTATTATGCAGAAATTTAGACCTAGGTATGTCATGCAAGAAATATTTGATTTGTATCAACCTATACATCCTAACAGCAAGAGTCAAGGTGACCCCATGATTGGGTGCAATGATATTTCCAAGCACTTGGACTCAAATGTAGGTAGTTTCCCCTTCCCACTATTGGAGTTGATCGTAAAGTTGACTAAAATATTGCATGTAAAAAGAAGTAAAATAAATAGGCTAAAGGAATTTAATTGTGAAGCTGTAAAAAGAAAATCATCTGGACAGAAGCTGCCTGAAGATTTTGAGAGAAAATATGCAGCAGTTGTTATAGATCTTGAGCGAATGAATATGGACCTTCAAGAGTACATAAATGAGATTCAGACATACTGCCAACAAATTGCTCCTGGACCTAGTTTAGCCGCCATGCTAGCTCCGTCACATTTACGGGAAAAATGTCATGAAGAAGCATCTCTACTTGTAGAGAAGAATAATAATGGTACAGTTAAGGATCCTACTGTAATTGATTTAATCACAGATTTAACTGCCTTAATGCTCCAAGTAAAAAGTTTGTCAGATTCAGACCAAAATGCTTATGAACTAAGCGTTTTGCAAGGTACCATGGACCAAATTAAAATGAAACTTGAACCACCATATCAGAAGTTATTCCAAAACAATGTAGAACTTCACATGAGACGGATACAGATGGGCTTAGGCCAAATGACATCGAGTAGTTATCTTGCTGGTACATAGGAGTATTAGTTAATTATAAGCATTTTTATTTTAAGTAAATAGTTATTTCTTGTTATTGCTTGATGAATTTATATTAAAGTAAATATAATTTATAATAAAAATTGCTATAAAGTGCATTGAAAGTTTGTATACCTACAAGTCTGACAATTGAAAGAAACTGTTAACATGTACTGTCATGGTCAGATTAGGGTTCCATAATATTGTTAACACCTGTTAACCTTGACTTTGTTACCTTAAGAACGAAAGGTAGAGGATAAACTACCAAAAATTGACACATGGTGATGTAAATAGAAAAAAAATATCCTTATGTAACCAGTAGTTGAGATTTATAATGCTAAGGGTTTCACAGATCCAGGACGGACAGACATTTTCATGGGTTCCGAGTTTTCTATGTAGCCCTAAAGCCTAGTTTTGATGGGCACTGATAAAAACAAGACAATTTATCAGCTTTTTATCAGTGGTCACCAAAACTCAGCTTTGTATAGTCCAGACTTGTAGATGCTATGCTAGCTTCCAATCAAGTGTTTGACCTTTTACGAAGTTTTGTAAAATGGGTAAAAACATACCTACGGGAATTATCAAAATATTATGTTACATGATGTAATAATATTTATACCTAACAAAAATAATAAAATAGATTAAGTTTAAACTGTAATGAAATATTGGATTTGATTCTGGCAATAATTTTCTGTAATAGTGCTATAGATATAGTGCCATTATTTTATGTAGCTTATCACATTGGTGTAATAAAAACTATACTTACTGCATACTTATTGTAATAATTAAAATATGATATTGTCAATTACTTTTACTTATTCCAAGAATTCTATTATCTAGATACTATAAAAACAAAGCTCTGCCCTTGACCACTTAGGAATTAGGTGAAAATATAAAACAATTTGTTATTAGTGTTTCACTATTCAACTTAAACAGACTCCATAAAGACTACCTCTAATAAAATGGGTGTTTAGCAATAACTTGGTTAAATGTAATGTTTACTAAATTTTCTATGCGGAAAGTAGGCATTTAGCTGATATTTTCTAGCATGTTAAAAAATATTAGGTAACATCCCCATGCAATTAAGAAAAGTAGATAGTGACTTGAAAACATAAAATTAATATCATTTTTATTTATTTTACATACTTTTTGAAATCCAAATTTTCGCTAAGTCAACCATAGATTAAAATACTAATATGGACAGTGGATGAAACAGTACTACGAAAACGATTGAGTGTAATGGCATAGATGGTAATCACAGGCGGCCTGATTATTGTCGACAGTTCTGTTGTGGTGACTCGAAAATTGTTGATATTATTAATATAAATTAATACCCTCTTAGTAACTTTTTCACAAGGGTTCGAACATCATATATGGCGCCAGTAGCAGTAATCTTGTAAACAACGTTTTTGCAAGAGAGGTACCTACCTAAAATTATTAACAAGAAGAGTTTGCATGTAAATAACTAAGCAGAAATAAGAAATAATTATAAACTCCCTTAATGAAAGTTTTTTTTATTACTTTATAATGTGATTGCAATCCAATTACATTGAATTATATAACAAGCTACCACAAATTGGTACCTGTGCATTGGTACATGATTTTTTGGGAATGCATGTGAAATATTACTACAAATACTATAATAGTTATTAAAAAATATCATGCAATTAATTCATTGAAACAATTTCATAAAAAATCATATGAAACTGGTTGTATTAAAAAAATATCTACATTTAAAAGTTTTATAATTTTTAATTGTATTTTTCATGTTTTATATTTGTTTAGTGTATTTAGTAGTTCATCAGCTTCTTCTGCAGTTTTCACCCTAATCAATATAGGAGTGGGTGGTGGTTTCGCATCAGGAGTAGGAATACAGACTAACATAACATTATTTTTGCCCATACGCTGGGTAGGAATACATGAGCTCAAGATTAAATTAAGCAAAATAGATCCCAAGTTAGTGTTAGCACGAACCAACAGTTGATGTTTCCCACTTTCTTCAACCTTTTTAATGTAAAGGGTACCAACTCCGTTATCAACAAAGTTCCCATCCTTCTTAACAAATATCTTGCATTTGATATCAAAAACACTGTTATCTTCAACCACAGGTGTGAACTCAACTTTGGGAGGTTCATCATCTTCCTCATTAGCAGTTTCAGAAGTCTCAGTTTTTGGTGGAGAAGTTGCATTAAAACCAAAACCACTTTTATTAATTCCAAATGAAAATGGAGTATTTGCACTTGTAGTAGAAGATGTGTTAACAGAAAAAAGGCTTGAAGCAGTACTTGTTGTGGAGGAACTTATTCCAAAAGAAAATCCTGTATTGGCAGTAGTAGTTGTAGAAGTGTTGATGCCAAAACCAAATGGAGATGATTTTATTGAAACATCATTTTTGTTATTTTGAGGAGTTTCTGATTTCCCAAAATTTGAAGATGGTGAGTTACCAAAAATAGAACTCGAGGTATTGCTGGCTGGTGGTGAATTTTTTATTTCTTGTGGTGCTTTTGGTTCAGCTTTTGTCTCATCAGCTTTTATACTTTTTTCACCACCATCATATTCTTCTTGAATCTCTTTCAAGTATCTTTCATAATCCTTAAAAATTGGTGACAAAATGCAAAGAGGAGTCTCCTCCACATGTTTTTTAATCCAATCAGATACAGATTCATTTAATCCTCTTAATTTGGTGAAGTAAGTCAATTTCTTTGTTTCTTTTTCATTAGATTTTTTGTCATTATCTACAGTATTGGAATCAGCTTTAATTGCTGTAGAACTGTTTGTTGTTGCTGTGGATGTACTTGACATAGTCTGAGAAGAGAACATTGTTGAGTTACTAGCTGTAGGAGAGAACAAAGTCTTGCTCGGACTTGGGTTAGGTGGTGTACCAAATATAGTAGACGATAATTGAGTAGAAGCATCTGGATTTACATTTGGTTTTAAACTAGTATCAGTTGCAACTGTTGCCTGAAGTTTGAAAGGGCTGGTGTTAACATTTGAATCTGCTTTAGTAGCTGTAAATATTGATTGTATTGGGGAAGAGTTGTTCATGGCAGAACCACCAAAGAGTGTCCCTTCCGCTGGTTTTCCTAAGGATGGTTTAGCAGCAAATCCTGTTGCTCCAGACATACTGAATATTCCTGCGCTAGAGGAAGGTGATTTATTGGTAAAAATGTTAGATGATCCAGCAGTATCATTTTTTGGTGTTGATTCTGCAGTGTTATGCTTGGAGCCATTAGTCAAATTTGCAAGAAAGTCAAATGATGATTGCGGTGTTTTATTGAAACCACCAAATCCACTAAAGACACTCTTCTTTGGCTGAAACGAAAACAAAACAATTATCATCAGATATCCACTTCTGACAAAATTCTGCAAACTTTTTAATTATAATATAAAACATACTAATTGATCTGGTTCATATAATTAAGGCAACAGTCCTTCTGTTAAGATGTAGGGCTGCAGATGCCATAAAGACACTTATAGAGAGAATTAAAATCTGTTGTGGACCAAAAAATAAATCATTACCGATAAACTATATTTCTATTAGCCCCTTGACATGACTTATACATGTACGAATTTCAAACATAATAATTTATAACAGTTACTGCAGAAGGAAATCCAAACATTTGTACAAACTTTCACATTTATAATATTAGTAGGATAGGGTGAATACTCCAACCTATAATAAAATAAAAGGTCTGAGGGTGAATAGTATATGTACAATTTTGACAACGCTTTCGACACCAAAAAGTTCGAAGTACGTTCATACCTCATCACTGGAAACTTGAGATCGTCTTTTCGCGGTTTTTATAACACGTTTTTCTAAAACCTCTTTTGGTGCAGTTTTAAACGTTCCCATTTCTTCGTGTTCTGTAGAATCTTCTCGATCCCAATTCTCATGATTGAGTTCTGTGGGTGCCTGTCGCTTTATAGACATGTCTGTTCGATTTTAGAGGTTATTGTGTGTAACTCTTTAAATGTTCAACAGTTTTTAGCAATTAGTACAACATTTTGTTTGAAACTATAGATGTTACTTGCTCTATATTATTCGCCCGCGATGATCGTAGTTGTTAAGCTACAGGAGCTTGCAAAAAAAATACTTTTCGCTGGGCATATAGGTCTTGCTTTGCTATGTTCGCAGGTACACAATGCTTCTCTTTTAATTAAGCTGTATCGTCAATGGGATGTTAAAATTCCTCATCGCCATTCGCGGACTTGTCAACTATCACAGTTAACATTAAGGATATTACAATATTGCATGTAGAAATACAG
This sequence comes from Lerema accius, assembly GCA_001278395.1. Classification (NCBI taxonomy): domain Eukaryota; kingdom Metazoa; phylum Arthropoda; class Insecta; order Lepidoptera; family Hesperiidae; genus Lerema; species Lerema accius. The sequence goes on from LGAG01000797.1 coordinate 277,721, forward strand.
ACAGCCGTACACCAATACGCAATACGGTACCGTACCGTGCCGATGTCAAACAAATTGTCAATTTTTAATTAAAATGTTTTTTTTTTTAAATCATAAACTAATTCACAGAGATTCACAAACACTGCGGCTCCACCATAGATTAGATTACGTAATGGTCTGTTCAATTCAAACTATTGAATGCTATAATATCTCATGTAAACTGATGAGTTGAGTATACATAATAGAATAGATCAAAGTAATATAAGGTAAGGAGGGGTAAGACTAACACACGGGGCAAGACTAACACTGTCTATTATCTCGATACGTGTAGCGTAAATACGAAATTCTTCCAGTCTGTAAGATAGAACTAACGTAAATGTTCTCGGCTAAAACACACACATGTCGTTTCTTCAAGTGCATATCGAGATAATAGTGTTAGTCTTGCCCCGTGTGTTAGTCTTTCCCCACCTTACCTTAATAAGGAAATGGAAGTAATATATTAACGGTATACATATAGGACATTCAATTGAACTATATACGAAGAGATAATTTACAGATAAAATCGATTTGGTGTCCATTGTCCACCGAAGAATTGGTATGAAAAGAAAAAGGCGGGAAATAAAAAAATGTTTAGCTGGAAATATGACAAACAACCTTTTCTATTAGAAAATAAACATATTTCTGCTAATACCAACCATAAAAATTGCATTTAAATATAAGCACAGTTACTTAAATATATAATGCTGGAGAAGACATGTAGATGGCAATTTAAAACGGATCGCATAAAGTTCTATTTCTATTTTATTTACTTGAATTGAAAAGTAGGCGTCTAAATCGTTTGAAACGCCACATTGGTTTTCATTGAATTTAATTGTTGTCTTATCAAAAAGTTTATGCTTGTGATTATGACATAAACTACACAAGTCATGAATCGATTCGATAAGACTCTATTCGAATTTATGAATCGTTCAGCTCACCTCATCCATTTCAATGTTTAAAATAATGAATAATTGAAAAGCCTAAAATATACAACTGAACAGGAATTAATTTCACATAAATTATAAAATTGAGTGGCAGACAATTTATTAGATCTATTGATTTTTAAATAACGGCAGGTCAACAATCCATTTGAAAAATTTAAGTCATGTCAGCTTTCGATTAGTATTAAATTAAAACTGTTTTATAGAGTATATTACCACTTTTCATGGTGTACCAGGTCAACTTTTTTGTAACTTTCATTCTTATCACAGAGTACTTTTACATAATTATGTACTATCTACTGAAATAGAGAATAATGTAGGTGTATCCGTGTATAAACTGAGTTTAGCAAAGGCATTTCATTTAGTTTGTTTGTGAGCAAAAGAGTTCAGTCAAGTCAATCAGTTTTGATTTCTTCAGAACTAATTTTAATTTTATTTATCTTGAGACTCTTGAGTAATAAGTGTGTATGTGGTGTACGTACTAATGTTAATTTACTCAATGCAAGTACATTATAAATAATAATTGTTATTGTTAGGTGTTAGTTTATAGTTTTATTTATTCCTACCTAGAAGTATACAAGTTTACGAAGATGTATGTCATTCATTCTTCATAAAATACTAATGAATAAATAGTGTCTGTGAACTTGTGAAGTGATGAAGTGATTATCGAACTTTATTTTACACAGTTTTCGTTGCGACTTTTGCAAAAATTAATAATATTTAATACTTCATTTATTTTTTGTTTGTGATAGTCTTGTATTGCGTTTATATTCGTAATTGTTTCTTAGTGGAAATTTGTTTTATAATAATGGAAGTGTCTAATGAAATAAAGGAAGACATTCGGAAAACTCAATCGGACTTGAAAAATGCAATTCGTGTCCATCAGGTATGTTATTTTAGAAATTATAAGACAACAAAGTTATAATAAATTGTATTTCAGCAGTTATTATACAGCTGCATTTTAAAATTTCAGGTTTGGGTTGCGCGTTTACAAGAAGATGATAACGTAAGAATATTCTTTTTAATTATATTTGCATTTGCTTTCGTTCCTTGTTATAATATTTTTTTGTGTTTCAGAATATTCAATTTCGGACTAAAGTGAAAGAAGCTGAGAAAGAAATAATAGCTATAGGACAAGCGCAAGTATGTTTTAATTAATCGTAATTTTTTAACTTAATATTAAAATTATTTTTAATTTAAGGTATTTCTTTATTTAAGCACTGAAATACAATTGGTAGACTATTATTTTAAATCGTAAAATAAATTAACACAAACTTTCTCCTCTAAAGTTTTTGTTATGATGGTATAATCAAATATTATATAATTACTATTTCATAATTTTTTGTAGCACACAAGAAATATTTTAAAATATATCATAGATATTCAAAACTAATATAATGATTTAGTACTGGTTGTACATGTAATCTACTTTATGAAATCAATGTATTTTCTGTCTTATGTATCTTTGCCCATTTTAGATTGAGAAGTTAGCTAAAGCACTGGGCGATAGAAATGTTCAACTAATCACATTGATTGTGTACCTTAAAAATTCTAATACAACTGATAACAAAAAAATTAAACAACTAAGACAATCAATTATTAATTATTTTTTCTATGAAATAATCATACTGTTAAATATACTGCAGAGAAAGTTTATCCATGCGATTTTAGTGTGATGCTTTATAACACAATAAAAAAAGTTTTTTTGTCTACTTAGATAGATAAAAATATTTACAGTTAAATAAAATAATCGTTACATTTTCCAGAGACTTGTAGTGGACAGATTGCGTAGGGAACTGGAATTATATCAACAGAGACTTAAAGCTAGGAACAAGCAATTTAGCATAGAAAATGACAATCGTTACGTTGCACAGCAGTTGAGGGACCATCAAATACATCACAGGAGCAGGAATCGCTCTGTATCGTTGTTAAAACCATCCGTCCTAAATGAGATATTAATAAAAAATGAAAATAATACCGAAGATCAGAATAACATATCAGACTCAGAAAATGAATTAAAAGCCAACGAAAAAGAAAATTCTACTAGTGACAATGAAGAAAAGGAGAAATATGAGAGAAATTTTTCACAGTTACCAAATACAGTGCATGATAGTAGAAATAATTTTGCAAATGCTTTGAACAAGGTCAAAGAGGCATTCATGTAAGTATTTCATTATGTAGTTATACCATTATGAATAAATTACACCATTTTTACAACTATTAAGCAGGTTAAGCAAACTTGGAGTCGGTTGTTCAAACATTTGTGAGTAACTTACATAAAAACAGGTCAAATGTTTTTCATTGTAACTCATACAAATTCAGTGCAAATAAAAAAGCAAAAAATTAATTTCCACACAATAAAAAAAGCAATACAATTTTTAGGTCTTTTGAACTTTTTATTGCAGTAATCTATCATGTTACATTCACAAATACAAAAGTAATTAAATAAATGATGATAATATATATACATGACATGTATACAATGGTAAATATGGGTACATTCTTAGCTCATGTGATATTCTAGCTTATGTGATTGTTACAGTGGTACCAAAATACCGGAGAATAATGAATGGGCAGACCAGAGATCAGATTCCGATTCATCACCAGGAATTGCTCCTTCACCAACACCATCACCCCCGCCCCTGCCGCAGCCAGGAGAACCTGTGTCAAAGGAGCTATTTATGAGGTATACATTTATTATATACTAGCTAATCCGGTAAACTTCGTACTGCCTCAAAGTCAATAAAAAAAGTTGATCATTTTTGTCATAATTATGTATTTGCTCATCTTTTAAACATTCCCTGAATTTCTACAAATAATTCAAAACCAAAATTAGTCAAATAGGTCCAGCTGTTCTTAAGTTTTAGTGAGACTAATAAACAGCAATTTATTTTTATATTTATGACTACAATTAATTTCAAGGGGAATAGCAAGTGAGGTTGCAGTGCCATCACCTGCCATCCATTCAGATTTATGTTTAAATTCACAATGATGTAGGTTCTTAAATCCTTTTACTTGTAAGTAGTGAGATGAGTTATAAAATTACCATGTGTATCAAATAAATAAATTTTTTTTCATTTAATTTCATTATGACACCTTTTAAATTGGACTGGATATGATACAAAAGACTATGGAATGGTGATTAGGAATATAGAAGGAACGCATAATGACTTCAATGTGTATTGAATGTGCAACTTTCTGTTTTTACACCATTTCATGAATTTGTGTTGTTTTTTAATTAAAAAAAAAACATTAAAACTTATTGCCAGCCTGTTGCCAGCATTATCGTGAACTTAACTATACTATTATTCTATTTCAGATTGATTGGCTTAGTAACACCTTCTCAAAAGGAGATTCTTGAAAAGAAGCGAAATGAACGACGGAAAAGAGCCACAACAAGCACCAATAGAAATGAATTTCTTTATGGCAATTATGAAATGATGCCTGTAAGTTATTAATTTTATAGAACTAATTTATGACACTTATCATACTAGTAATTGCAATGAATAAATACCTTTATTTTTATTTCTAATTATGTACATAAAATTACAAGCATTTACCTGCAATATACTATTTAAAAAGTTACATTATTTAATATTGTATACCATAGAGAACAGGAATTAAGTATATACGAAAATTTTCTGTTATTAGACTGATAATAATTTTTATAAAATTTTCAGAAACGGAAAAAATATAATCAGTTTCCATATCTTCAAAGTCACAGTGACCCTCCTCAGACACGTTCAGCTAAATTAAGGAAACAACAGGTGAGTCGTGTTTGTAATATTGAAAATTCGACCTTAATTGCCACAAAATATAGTGTTCATTGTCTCAAAAATTTACAGTACATTGGGATGTTTCGCTATAAAAATATTAGTAGTTGGAAGAAAATTGTTATTAGATGCAGGTACATTTTCTTAATTTTAATTGAATTTAATGTAATATTTGTAATAATGATCAATCCCTAGAATTGGAATGTGTACATTTTTTAAACATTGATTTTCTTTGACTGTTTAAGAAAGATGAAAGAATGAGTTTATATCTTCTAAAAAAGATTTCTTTTTATTAATAAATTGTTTTTTTCTTTTTCGTAGAATCAGAATAAGTCATCGCGTGAAGGATCACCGTCAGGGTCATCATCTGAAAACAAAGGTACAGTTGATTTACCTTTAAATCTATATTTTTTTTTAAATTATTTACAGGAAGTCATTAAGAAAAGTTTAAAATGTTTCCAGCATGGAGTAATAGTAAGCCAGCGTGGGCCAACACACTGCCGGCCGGACTGTCAGTGGAGGCGGTGTACTCTCCCACTAAGAAAGTTTGTCATGGCTGTGGGAGAAATGGTATGCAATTATATCTTACTAGAAGTCGCCGGCGGCTCCGCCCGCGTAATTTTCCCGTTTCTGGAATATTTTTGTTTGCTGCTCCTCTCCTATTCATCTTAGCGTGAAAGCTATATAGCATATAAGCTTCCTCGATAAATGAACTATCTCTTATTAAAAGAATTTTTCAAATCGGTCCAGTAGTTCCTGAGATTAGCGCGTTCAAACAAACAAACAAACTCTTCAGCTAGTATAGATTGTGTATTATAATTTTTTTATTATAATTATACTCCGTTTCAATGATCTTAACAGAAAAAGTTAACAATCTTACAGTCAATCTTAATTTTTTTATTGTAATTATTGGTTTATAAATAAGACAGACACAAAAAAAATGAAAATAAATAATAATTTTATGTTAAAACAAATTTCAGTTTACTTCTTAACATTTTTTTAAATGAATAAAATGGATAAACGTAGTGCCAAAATTGTTTACATTTTCTATCACGATAATTGAAACGGAGTATAGATCAATTAATTTCTTTCCCCTTTTTTCTTCTCCATATTAAAGCATCTTTACGAAATGTAGTTTAAAAAAAAAAATGTTTGACGTGCATAAGTGTATCATTGATACCTACATGAATAAATGATTTTGAATTTAGAATTTTAATTCGTTGAGTGATTGTGTCAG